>JAULKM010099277.1:0-26849 GCA_032355605.1 Rubia tinctorum
ATATCACATACGATATTATTATTGTTTATATATTTACTCAAATATGCGGTCAAAGTTTGATAGAGAATAGTGTCAAACAGTAAGTGTGCAGTTTGAGATGGGACGGAGGGAATACTTTAAACACAGCCTCAAAAAATTCACTATTTCCACTATTTTCACTCAATATTCACATAGTATTCATTCATTATTCAAATAATGGTCCTTCTTTTTGGGCCCATTATTTTTATCCAATAATTCACATAATTTTTTAACCCATAATTTCCTATAACCTTCTTCCACATGTCTCTCAATTCTTCACCACAATTTTCTTAGTAGGTTGTCTTCCTCCACAACCTCCTCTCCACCGATGACCACCAAATTCAAACCTCCAAATCCAAACCGAACACCGACGACCACCAACACTTCACACACAATCTTCACCCACATATCCGATCACCACTTCCTCCCCGTCCTCTGACGCTTCCTCCTCTGCCACTGCCAACCACAATCCTTCCCCAATTTTCTCCAGCGAAGGCCCGGAGTAAGGGCTCACACGCCTCCTCGAGTAAGTGGCACTAGTGTAAGAGGTTGTAATTAAAGGTGGTTAATCGTACCATTAAAGGCACTTTCAAAGTGCCTTCTATGATCTCACCTTTGATCAGCCACCAAGAAAGGCGGTTCCGAGAACCGCCTTCTAGAACCGCCTTTAATTTCGAAAACATGTGTCATAATGTCGGACATCGTTTCCAAAATTGGAATTGTTACCATTTCCGATGTTGGAACAAAGCATGGAGGTGCATTTCGGCTCTATGGAAAAACCCATATAGGTTTCAGACCCGGGTCTTATTTTCGTCCCTTTTCTGGCAAAGAAAAGCTCGAATTTGATTTAAATTTTACACATTTCCAAATTGAGAAATACTTTCGTGGCTCCTATTTTCTAGTTTGTAAATAAAAATTGTGTCTATGGAAAACCCCAAAGCTACAGTCCGACACCACTTTCGATTTTGGAAGTACTATCTGCTCTTTTGGTAATTAATTTATTTTATTAATATTTCTGGCACAAAAAAGCCTCAATTCACAACAACAAATGTAACACAATACATGAGAGTATCTTGCACCTTAACAAAAATCTATAGATAACGCTAACCAAAAAATAATATATACATAGGAATAGAAATAGAAATCACTAGTAATCTATTCCAATATTTACAAGCTTTAATATTTTTCTTACTTGTGTTCCTCTAACACTATCGCGATTCCCTAGGGTTACTGATCGATTGAGAATTATATGTCTAGTCAAAAAATTCGTCGCATTGTTGATATCATCTTGCGAGTAAGGCTTCAATTCCTTTCGAAAAATCTGTCAATAATAAGTTAGTAGAAAATATTAGAAAGGTTATTTAGATAGGTTGCTAGAATAAAATTTACACTTACCTTGTCAATTTCAATTAAATCTTCTTGGACTTCTTGAATGCACTCAGTAACGTATAGATTAACTTAATAACCACACTCTCATCAATTATTTAAAATCGTATATCAATTCTTTAAAACAACATCAATTCTTTAAGGTCTTATATCAATTAAGTAAAGTATATTAAAAAAACATGTTGTTAGTCCACTTTGATTTTGAACACATCTAAATTAGTTTTATTTTGGTTGCTAGTGTCCTTTATCGTAGATTCCAAAATCTCCACAAATGCATCTGACGATTGGAATTGCGGGGATCCATCCAATACACGCGCTTATTTGCGGGAACAATCAAAATTGATCTCCAATGGTCGCTGAATATGAAAATTATAATTATCTATCTAAATGAATTGAGCATTGTAAGTGTAACCTTTCTATGTATGGTGCAATGAAAAACTTCTTATCCTTCCGCCCTAGGCTTTTTCGTATGTAGTTGATCCTCCCTTGTTTTCTACTGCCAATTTCTTGTAACATCATCGGGAACATGTCTCCAATCCATCCATTCTTTTGATTATTTGTAAAAAACATGTACCTATAAAATACGAATTTTGTATGTAGTTGTAATATTGGTTTAAGTAATTAATAGTGAATTTAAGTTAAAATTATAAAAATTACTCACAAGATGTAGATTGACATCATCATTTGATTAACTTGCTCACATCTCCACGGGTCTTCATTCATCAATCCATAACGCAATCATTTCACGTTTGCATGCAGTTGTGGGGACCGATTTAGGTGTTTCATTGACCGGTCTTGGTGTTGTTTTCACCGGTTTAGGTGATGCAGACCATGTTTCACAACTTTCTTGTATTCCTGTCCGAAATTGGCAAAGGGGTGCCCATCACCAACATATTCTCCAACGAAGCCCTAGAAAGACCACCCGCAATAGGTTTGAAGTGATGTTGTTTCATTAACTCATGCAAAACTACCATCTATGTTTTGATCAATGTATAGCTCACACGGACATGATTTCTACATCCCCACCAAAATATATGTTAAATTTGAAACATAATTCTTAGCAAAATTTTGAACAAAATAAAATATGTACCTTTTTTCACTTGTTATGATATCATTGTTGAGATTGTCGGGTTTGAACAATTGCCTCTCAATTCTTGGAGTTTGAACAATTTCTTATCAATTGACCTTAACGTCTCTTGGAGAATGACGTGATCCCCTTGATGGCGGGGTCTAATCGGGCATCAAATTGTCTAAGTTGTCTGGAAGAACAAACCCGGTGTGTTGGACCAACTTACTAATGAGAATGTCTTGCTGCTCAATTTCTTTTTCTTGGAGAAGTGCCTTTTTTCAAGGGGTGGATTCTTGAGGGTTCAGCACGATCGTATGACCAAACGATGTTGAACACCTCTTGTTGGGTCAAGAATGCTCCCACTCCCCTAGCACGGCCTGGTTGGTCGGGTTTTTCCGTAGTTTCACAAAGGATGTTGTGCTTAAACGTTAGAATGAATTGCCATTGCAATTGATCATTCTTCAGTTTTTCCTAATTATAAAAACAAGGTTAATATAAGTACACGATAAATAAAATATTTTAAAAAGAATAATATATTCACTAAATCCTTTACTTACCACTCTTTCCGCAATTTTTTTCTTCATCCTTGACACATACACCATCTTTGTTTTTCCGACCTTTTAGGAATAGATCTCACCTCTCAATGCACAATCTTACATGGGATGCCAATGAAGATCAGATCACAATGGCATTCAATTCCTGCATTAGGTTGTGACAATCGTGTGACTTCAACCCAACCAACTTCAACTCCTCAACTGAAAACAAGTGCTAATGTTAGATGAGTATCCACTTGGGACCTTCACTCTATTTAGGGTCGCACAAAAAGATTTATTCACTGACTGCAACTTAGAATTGAAAGCAGGGGGAAATAACAATCATCACCGAAAGTCATTGGCCCTAGATTCTTCCGAATTCCCATCTAAACCAAATCAAACCAAAACTTCAACCCATCATTTATTTTCCAAGGGGTATTTAACAACGTCCCAACCAAAGAATCACAAACATTCTTCTCAATGCGCATGACATCCCAACAATGTCTAACATCCAAATGCTCCCAATAAGGTAGCTAAAAAATAGAGAATTTCTTCCAACTCACATCAACGGAAGCTTTTCTTTTCTTCTTCCCAAAGTCACTGGGAAAGTTCTTTACACTATAAAAAATCTGTGTATCGGTTAGTGGCACCAGTTCTCCTCTAGCCTCCACTTTTCAATTGAATCATTTCTTCACCAAATGCCATAGGTGCCCCTCCGGTAAAACCTCATTTGGCCCTAATAAACGGGTTTACAATCGTGTTTCAATATATAAAAGTCAGTATCCTTCTCACACACAGGACAAGGTAAGTGGCCTTTCACAGAATACCCAGACAAATTCCCATATGCAGAGAAATCATTAATGTCACAAAATAAAATCACTTTTAGAGTGAAGAAATCTTCAACAAACCATTATACGTTTGAACACCATCATTGAACAAAGTCAACATATCCTCCACAAGAGGATCAAAATATACATTAATATCATTACCATGTTGCTTCGGGCCTGATATTATCAAAGACAACACATACGTTTCATGGTCAACCAAGACGGAAGGTTGTAAATGACCAACATAACATGCCAAGAGCTATGTGTGCTTCTTATATTACTAATCATATCATCTATACACAAGCCTAGCCTCAAATGCCGGGATTCAGTGCCAAATTCAAGGTATAGAGCATCGACTTGTTCCATTACTCACCATCTGAAGTATGTCTTATCACATCATCCGTTGATCGGACCCTATCCATGTGCCAACACAACAACTTTGCATCTTCCCTACATGCATATAACTTCTTCAAACGGGGAAAGATTGGGAGGTACCATAACACTTTTTCTGGTGTCTTTTTCTTTGATTTCGGTACAACTTCTGTGTCCACCGAAATCCCACATGTCTTCAACTTGTACATAGACTAGCAACATGCCCGCCATATTTCTCGATCTTTATCTTTACTTCCCCTTTCCAATCCCATTGGGCATATAATTTATTTTTTCAGCATACAACCTATTGGGCATTATATTACATTCGAGAAGAAAATCCCTAAAAAACTCGAGAGCCTCGGTCATCGACTTATAAGTCCATCCAATTTTTTCCTTTAAATTCATTATCCACAAAATTGCACTAAAAATGAGTGTTTCGAACTGTTGTACAAAGGCATCCCTTTGTCATCGATCAAAGCTTGTAATGACTCAGGTTTACCTTTGAACTCCCTTTCAATATCTTCCACCATTTCATCAAACTCGACATTGCGATCTAATTCATCTCCCACCTTTATGTTCATCAGTTTACTCGTATCAGAGACTTCCCCAACTTCCCCATGCCATACCCAACGAGTGTAGGTGGTTTGAAACCCCCTCATCACGAGATGTTCCCTCATTTCTTCCTCCCTAAATACACATCATTTCTACAATCCTTACATAGGCATCATTCTCGCACCACACCTTTATTTGAAGCATCTTCAGACACTAACAAAATAAATGATTCTACCAATGGCATGCATTTGATTGATTTTCTCATATCATTACCAATGAATTCATTTCAATCCATTATCCTACAAGTTAATTACAATGCAACTAATGACCATTTAATTAAAAATTATTATAACCCCAATCTCAAACCCTAATTAAACACACATATATATATATATATGTGTGTGTGTGTGTGTGTGTGTGACATTAAATCCATCACCCTTAATATTTTAAGACTTTCAAGTACATAATTTAGATAAAACTAACCTTCTCCAATGGCAAATGATACATTTTAAAGTATGGAATCACTTATTCATCAATGGCCAAGAAATTGGAGCTTACCCTTCAAAATATTTTATCTTGGAGCATTCAATGATTTGGTCACATCTTTTTCATATATACTGGCCCATTTCTGAACTAGGAAATGGTTTTCAAATATTTGCTTCACAAAAGACCTATTTTCAAACTCGGAAACATGACACGAACATATTACGAACTCGGGAAGAGGACCCGCTCTGTTTGGTGGGGAGACTGCTAGAGTTGTGGCGACCTTCCCATAGGCTGAAGAGTGGAAGAAAAATAAGATTAAAAATTGTTTTTAACCTTAATTTTGTCACAATATCACAATTAACAACATGGACTCAAGATTTAACGGCTTGATTAACCGCAATAGCCATGCCACGTCTATTTTGATTGTTTGATAGTCAAAAGTGATCGGAAAATTTAGTTGTCAAAGTTGAACGATGGTAATAATTCAGTGATCACATATATCATTTACCCTGAAGTATAAATATATCTCATATTGAAATGACGATGGTGTTTTCCTAGTATATCAGAGTCTCCACAATGGTAGCTCCTTAATTGTACTTTTCTTAATAAGAAACACTCCTTAGTTAAGGAGCTAGTACCTATTTTTTCAACAAAACAATGACTAAATTGTTTTTTTGTCATAGCATCTTTTACCATATTTTGGTCCCCGAGAGCAAAACCACATTTTTTCATTATCCCACAAATTCAAAGTGAAATTTTTGGCCCTAAAAACCATATTCCACGTGGTTTTCAGGTAGACTATATTATTTTTGGGTACCTAACATAACATCTTATACCATCTTTTAGTCCCTGAAAACCACCAAAATCTGGTTTTGGGGACAGTAAATTTCATTGTGAATTTGTGGGATACTAAAAAATTTTGGTTTTGTTCTCGATGACCAAAAGATGGTAAAAGATGCTATTTTTGGGGATTGATAACGTATGGGCTTAACGTCTTGTCTACCCAGGGACGCTACCTGGGTGCGGGGTCAGGCAGGTAACGTATTGCTGGGCGCTGATGGGACAGCTCCGGTCCCATCAGTCACCAAACCACATATAACAAGGAAGAGTGTAAGACACGAGGTAAGATTTTCAAATCAGTCTACTATTCACTTAGATACGGTTCTACATGGCTTCAATGAGTAGTGGGAGCGTCGGAGCAGGCACGGACCTGGGCCTGCCTGCCTAACCTCTCTCTGCCTGTTTTGTAGGTTCAGGTGCATATTGGGCTGGTGTGGATCATCACTAGACATACTAAGAATTTTGGTATTAACATTGGCGCCGTCTATGGGGCTACAATAATCTTTTAGCATCCACGCAGCTTGGAGAAGATGGAGGCACAAATGCTGAAAAATTCGTACAACCAGGTTACGATAGAAGACGCAACACAGGATGATGAACCCGCTTCACCCCGGACGCCGAGGGGAGAAAGACACCAAATTTGAATGACGGTGGAGGTGGCGAACAACACATAAATCCTTCAATCGATAATGGCATCCCAGAAAGAGATGATGAACAGACTAAAGGAAATGGAGGACGGGCAGCCGTGGTGGAGGAGATATGACGTGCACCTGATGGAGCTTTTCCCGGAAAAAGAGGGAGATTCTGAGGTGCTCACCAAAGGAGGAAAAGTGTCCTGGACAGTTTAAAGTGGGCTGAGGAAAGAGAATAGTACCGCCTCTTCGGGAAAAAACGAGTTGAAGCAGAAGAATCAGTGGCGGGCCATGAATGGAAAGAAGGTTATGTACCACTCCAGAGGAATAAAGAACAGACCGGGTGAAAGGCGCATCCAAAAGAAGAGGAGGGCCTAAGCAGGAAGGCTAGGGGTTCACCATTTACCAGACGGATACAGTTGTTCACAGCAAACCCAAAGCTGAAAGTACTAATGAACTTGGGTCAGTATAATGGCGAGGCTGACCAGGAGGACCATTTGCACACCTTTTGTACCAATATGGCCATTTTTGCGATACTGCAAGCTATATGGTGCAAAGTGTTTTCAACCACCTTGACAGCTGCAGCCAGGGTGTGATTCAGGAACTTGGAAGATGGGACGATGGACAGCTTCAGCCAGCTAGAGGAAAATTTCTTAACCCATTTCATGTAGAGGAAGAAATTTTGAAAACCAAGATCGGAGTTACTTGCCATCAGGAAGAAGTCGGTGGAGACGCTATCAGCGTACTGGGAGAGATTCAATGATGAAACAAATCAGGAGCAAAAAAAACTGCCAGTTCCTCATCGACACTTTCGTGAACGGTCTTAGACATGAGTTGCTGTTAAGGGATTTCATATTGGACCCGTCAACGACTATTGATGAGTTGATGAGAAGAGTTAGAAATTTCCACAGGGCGGATCTGGCGAATAAAAGGAGAAATGAAGCATTGGGAGGCCATGGTCATCCCAAAGCCGAGATGGATAACTTGGAAGGGAAGACTAAGAGAGTGGGGGTGATCGGTGGATGAGACATACGTCAGATGATGTGCAATGGACAAAATCTATGCTCCTTACCCCGAGTTTGGAAAAGAGCACCGATATTTGAGGTTCGGGCTATGTACCGATGGAATGAATCCATTTGTAACATGAGTAGCATACATAGTTCTTGGCCTGTTATGTTGGTTATATAAAATCTTCCGTCGTGGTTGACAATGAAACACAAGTATGTGTTGTTATCAGTGATGATTTCTGGTCCTAGGCAACTGGATAACGACATAGATGTGTATCTTTCTCCTCTTTTTGAGGATTTGTTGACTCTATTTAAGGAGGGAGTTCACACATATGACAAGAGTGTTTAAGAATACTTTATATTGAAAGAGATGCTATTTTGCACTAATAATGGCTTTCCTACAGGCGATAATTTGTCCAGCTATTCAATGAAAGACCACTTTACTATCCCCGTGTGTGAGAAGGACACTGATTGCTAGCAATTGAGCATGATTGTAAAACTGTATATCAAGGTCATCATTGGTTTCTTCCGGATGATCATCCATGGCGATTGGAAAAAAATGGCTCAATGGGGCAGTAGAGGCTAGAGAAGCACCGATTGCTTGAATAAGCACTCAGATATTTTAAACTAGGAAGAATTTTCCCAGAGACTTTGGGAAGAAGAAACGTAAAGTGCCCATGGATAGGAATTGGAAGAAATGCTCCATTTTCTTCAGATTTCCTTATTGGGAGCATTTTGATGTTAGACATTGTTTCGATGTTATGCACATTGAGAAGAATGTGTGTGATTCTTTGGTTGGGACATTGTTGAATACTCCTGGGAAAACAAAGGACGGGCTTAAGGCTCGTTTAGATTTAGTTGAGATGGGCATTAAGAAGAATTTAGGCCCAGTGAGTTCCGGTGAAAATTGTTACTTGCCCCCTGCTTTCTGTTCTAGATCTCGGTTGGAGAAGAAATATTTCCGTGAGACCCTTAGTAGTGTTAAGGTCCCGACCGCTTATTCTTCCAACATCAGTGCTTGTGTGTTAGTTGGGAAGTTGAGGTTGGTTTGTTTGAAGTCTCGTGATTGTCACAATTTAATGCAGGGATTGAATGTCATTGAGATTCAATCATCATTGTCATCCCATGTAAGACTATGCATTACAAAGTTTTGTTTGTTTTTCAAGTCCATTTGTAGCAAAAATATTAGTATGTCGAAGTTGGACCATTTTCAGTCAATGATTGTGAAACATTTGTGCCCGATGGAAATGTATTTTCCACCCTTATTCTTTGACATTATGGTCCACCTATGTGTACATCTCGTGCATGAAATAAATATTTGTGGTAATTTCTTCCTACGATGGATGTACCCTTTCGAGAGGTACATGAAAATATTCAAGCATTTTATGAGGAATTGGTACAGGCCCGATGCAAGTATCTTATATAGGTATGTGACAAAGAAGGTCATCAATTTTTGTACCGATTACATTAAGGAGGTTGATTCGGTTGGGATTCCAACTCATAGACATGAGGGACGGTTGGAAGGTGATTGGGTTAGGCAAGGGAACTTTTCAACCCTAGCGCGGAAGATTTAAGTATTGCCTATCTTTATGTCCTTTGCAATCATGAAGATGGTGTCCCATATATACAGATTCACATGGATGACATTAAAGTTGCGAACCCTAATTTCAATGAGGCTCAGGTCTTGCAATTACACAGTGGGACTTTTTCGTCATGGTTTTGTGAACACGTAGCCGAGGGAGATCATACTATGAAAGTAAAATGGATGGCTCGCAGACCACTTGGTATAGTACTCTCTTATGGAGGATACGATGTCAATGGTTTTACTTTCACCACAAAATCAGTGGATCATAAGGGTGTGTCTCAGAACAGTGGAGTGTCTCTCATTTTCGAAGCTTTGCTTATCGGTAATGGCAATGATAATAATCAAATGTACGCTCACCAATGTTACTTAGGCATAATTTCATATAAGTGGGAGCTTTAATATTTCACTGTACAAGTAGTTGTTTTCAAATGTCAGGGGGTGGATTTCAACAACGGACAACGGACAAAGGATTTTGGTTTCACCATTGTGGAGAGGAGCCTGATAGGTTGGCAGGATGATCCTTTCATCATGGACTCCCAAGTGCACCGGGTTTTCTACATGAAGGACCCATCCAATCCTAGGTGGGAAATTGTTGTGGAAGGGAAACGTGCATTCCTTAAAGAATATGACGTCGAAGAAATTGTTGGTTTCGGTCAAAATTCAATCGGTGTTGGAATCGATGATGCTATCTTGCTTGATGAGGACGATCTTAGTTTGAACAGTTTTGTCGGACATACTGATCATGATGAGGGAATTTAGTTTGACATTCGTGGAAAGGTTAAACGTAAAAGGTGGAGGGCCAAGAAGGTGTCGAATAAAAAAACATAAGAAGTAGTGTCAATGATTGTAATTGGATGTGTTCCGAAAATGAACTCCTAGAAATTTGTTTGAGCTAAGTTTCATTTTGAAGCTACTAATGATCAATGAGTAGAACAAAATAAGTTGTGAATAGAAAATGGCATCAAACGTGATAGTAAAAATATCAATCCCTAGTTCAAACATGATAATTAGACATAAATAACCATTCCAAAAACAAACAAGTTCAATAACCATCCTTGAAATAAAAAAAAGTTCAATAATGAGACATGATCAGAAAAAGTAACATCTATGGAATGTGTGACTCAATCTCATCCTCAAGATCGCCTGTCGATGTGGATCGGTCAAGGCGTGGTCGGTGCGTTGATGCGAGATGGCATTCGTAGGCTCTTTGTCTTTTCTCCATCTTCAAAATCATCGCCTTCATCGCGGAAAACTCCTTGCAAACCCACATATAGCAATCTTACACCTTTGAAGTATGCCTTCTCCAAATTTACAATAGTTAATCATATAAATATTAATGTGTATGACAACATTAGAAAATAATAAATAAATGAATTTCACTAACCTTCATCAACTCTAGGCCTCTTGCTCGCCTCCCCACCGTCTTGGGTCTTATAACACCATTTTTTATCAACCAAAATCCACTTCTTATTTTCGAAGTAAGTTTTGTCAAAATACTTTGGGGGATTCTCTTCACCGGAAATTTCCAACCCCTCGACCTTTCTCATACGAGGGTGATCAAACTCCCGTATAGGAGGCTCCTCACCACCCTCATCGAGGTGGCAACCCAAAGCATATGCCTAAGTATCACCGCCTCGGAATTTATCTTCCTACCCTCCATTATAAAATAGAAAATCATCAACGCGGTATAGTTAGGCTTGGTGATGTGGCCAGAGGTTGGTACTAAACACCTAACAATCATCTCATAGACTATATGTTGATTGATTGTCAAATGTGGAAGATAAAAAGTCTCCATGTTACCCAAATCGGCCACGTTCCATTGGAATTACCTCACACTACATTAAATAGGGTCCACATATGGGTAATTAACAAGTAGTGGCCATTTTCCCCTATGATAGAAATCATCCAACGGACCCTCTAAGTCTTCCAGGTAAACGCTCTACGGGTTCCTATACGGGAACTCTAGGGTTTCATTCAAAGTCCATTGATCAATTACAATTTCAATCCCCCAACTCTAGTGGAGTAAGCCTCATTCGCAACCTCATGCAAGTAACTATAGAATGACATGTTAAATCCAAATAGGATGATTCGGTGCAAGAGATAAACTTCCCCACATATTGGTCCATAAAATTTTCTAAGGGATCGGCTAACCATATTACAAAGCCTCATTATAACCAGTCACATAACAATCTAGCAACTTCCCTTTGGAACAAAAAACTTCATACCGATTTTGAGCACTAATAGAAGCAAATTTCACATTATCACACCCGGGATTGTTGCTGATGGATCTAAAGCAGGGGATGCGAGATGAACCTCCTCTTGCCATTTGAAAATTACCGTCTACTACATATGAGAGTTGGAGCAGCGAATTGTATCTCTGAGGTCAAAAGGGTTTGGATGGTTTTGATATTTAGTGAAATAAGGGTTTTAGTTGATTTGGGGTTTTTCCCTTAAATACAGAGTATCTTCCAAGTCCAGAAGATGAATCGGCCCCTGTTATTGAAGGGCCAAATTATTCTTTTCGAGTTAAAAATGTGTAATTAGACCCTTCAATAGCAAGGGTCGAATCATCTTCCAGACTCGAAACTGAATTAGTTCTGAAAAAAATGCTCCTTCAATTTTTCCCGGAGCAGGCCTGGATATGGGGAACATTTAATAGGCCCCACCATTCATTTGGAGCCGAACGACTTCCGGATTTGGAACCGTTTCTAGTCCTTTTTGCAAAAGAATGGATCAGCTTTCGAACTTGGAAATCAGTCAGCTCCAATGGTCATTTTTGAAATCTTAATGCATTTTCCAAACAAAGTATATTTCAATTCTTGAAATTCATGAAATAAACTAATATCTTGCATTTGGTACATAAACATCATCTTTCAAAATACAAGAAATTAACACCAATTCATGACTTAGTGAAATGTAAATATTGTAAAATCCCAGCACAAAACATTAAAACAATTATGGTACTAAGCTTGAAACAACACATCATAGTATACAAGTTTTTCTCAAATCCTCCCTAAAACTCTAGAACATGCGATCAACGTTCTCATCAAGATTGGCTCCCTCTTGGTTCGTACCATCCTCTGCCTCTTCATCACTCTCAGAGAAAACCGGCTCAAAGTTACGTGACTCTTCATCCTCACTCATTACAAGATAGATTCCCTAGATTCCATAAAACGTAGTTGTTTCCCTCTTCTCTAACCAACATCTCGTGGGTTTGCTCCATGTTTCTCCAAATGCAATTGAAATATCGGCCAATTCGACTCTTCCAAATGCTCTGCGAACCTGTCAACACAAGCATATTACAACCACATTCTTCATGAATCAAAAATAAATTTTAAAAAATATCTATAAACTAAATTTGTACACTTATGAAAAGACAAAACATTGGCTAGATCCTCGTCCCTAGCCCTTTTTGTATTCTTTGAGGCTTGACCTAGAATACGCTTGGCTCCCATCTACCATCAAATACAAGTTGCAACGGCTTGTGTTGGTACCACACCTCATCATAGTACTCCAATCCGTGAGGACGATCTTGGGGCAAGATGTCGGCTTTATTGATCATTGCCTTAATCAATCCACCGTAGGGTAGATCCTTCCTCTTCATACTCGTAGCCTTGAGCATGCTCATGAGGATGCTGAATCCGGGGTTTATCTTCACCCCCCTTCATCACGTAGTAAAAGATCATGAAATTGCCAATGGTCGGATCGCATGTGTGCCCACCCTTGGGCAATACATTCAAGCATACCCACTCATAAATGAGGTGTTTCTCAACCATAAGAACACCAACTCCATAACTCTCAGTCGGGCCAGTGGTACTTCCAGTCCAATGAAAAATATTTCCAAGTCATTGCTACGGGATCTAATGTGGTGGCTTCAGTGACCGATGGCCAACTTTGTTGGTGCTAGAATTCTAAGGGGTCATGGGGATCGGTGTCGGTTGTCAATTGCATGGGGGAGGTATAGCTTGATCCTAAGGCCTCATTGATCGTAAACTTGATAATCGTAATAAGTTTTCCTTTCACCTTAGTACTATCTCTATTATTCATGCTTTGTCTTAAATTGGCATAAAATTGAATCACCTCATCCACGTATACCATTTCTTTTAAGCATAAAAGGTTTTCAAGGTGTTGAACTTTGAAACTATCTAACAAATAGTGCAAGCTTAAATCGAATATCGACAATGCACAAATAGCCTTGGAATTAATCACTTTACGTTTCAAAATTTTGACAAACCTCTCTTCCGCCTTGCTGTTGAAAAATTGTTTCGATGGCTCAATTTCGGTGAACGGTTGATGGCTAAAGTAACTGGCTCCCCGGTTCTCTTATTTGTTTGTCTAGGCCTCGACATTGTTATGGGATTGGAATATTGTTGAGAAATTTGAGGGTTGGGATTTGTGGAAAAGTTCATGACAATTAGTTGTTTTGTTGTTGAATGTTGAGGGTCTAATTTGGGGATTCTTTTTTATACTAAAACAGGTTCTGAGTTTGGAACCTTTTTGTCCCTTCATATATGTAGAGCCAATCATCTTTCGAGTTCGGAAGCTCGGTTAAACTGGAAAAAAGAAGGGCATTAAAGGCGGTTTTTCAAAGGGTATTAAATACCCTAAGAAAACCCACCATTTTCCCACCATTTCTCCCACACCAAAACCTCTCCATCCTCATACTCCATTTCTTTCATCTCCAAATCTTCATTTCTCTTCATCTTCAAAGGTATATGTTCATGATAAATATACCTACTATGCTCTTCATCTACGTAAATTTTCACTTCTTTTTCTCAATTTTGAAGAGGGGAGAAGCTTATTTACTATTCTACTTGTAGGTTGGCAATCTTTGAGCAAAATTACCTAATTATGAAATTTTGAACCATTGATGTTCCAATTGCAATTATAATGATTATATTATATTATAGCAGGGATGATTTTTGTGGCTACTTAACTATTTTGATCTTTTCATTTCAGTCACTTAATTTTTCAGTCATTTTTGGCCATCAAAATTTTAAAAAGATCAAACTTTTAAAACACAAGTCATACTCATTTTGTTAGGTCAATCCGTCAAATATCGAGCATATCCCATCGCGTGCATTCTATTCGGCAAACGTCAAGTGTCATTCATTCCGACCACTTTCAACCATCAACTAGTTAATGAGGAAAGTCTATGCCCTTCTGTTACTTCTTTCCGTTAGATAAGCTAAGTTCCATCCAAATACAATTCAACTAACATTTAAAAGAGAATTAGCCTTTTGTTGATAGATTAAATCAATTCATCAAATTGTTTTCCCTCGTCGACACTTGGGGACTCCACTACGATCGATGACACCATCCGACAATATTTAAGCATAGGAGAAGGGGAGGAGGCGATGTTGGAAACTCGATAAATGGACCACACAAACCAACATTCCTTATACGACCAAAAAAGCAGAAAGAGAATTCTAGAGGATTTGATACAAAGAAGAAGTAAATGATTTAATTTGTAGAGGAACCATCTAATGACGAGCTCTGTGGCTTTGGCAGAGTTGTGGGGCAGAGTTTCTAGCGTTGCCACTCCCTCTCCCAAGCGGTGAAAATGAGGTGAGATGGTGTCACGACCACTATGGAGTCCGTAGTCGGCTGCGAGGTAGCAATCGTTTAATGAAATGATTTAATTTGTCAAACAAGAAAGACTAAAATATTCTTGTAAATTTTAGTTGTATTGCACTTGAACGGAATTTAACTGGTTCACAGATTGCAGTAACAAGTATCCAAAATGAAACGATCAAAATAGTTTAGTGGTCACAATTCTTGATGACAAAAACATGAAAAGACAATTCGCTTATAATGAAAAAACAAAATATTGACGTCTCGACAAATGGACCTAACAGAATGAATATGATTCTTCTGTTTTGAAAGTTCAGTGAGCAAAACTAATCGGAAAAAAAATTAAATGACCAAAGTTGAGTGATCGAGATAGTTAAATTGCCATAAATCAATCATCCCATAATTGATTATAAAATTGAACTTTAAATTTGTTGAATTCAACAAAGCCAAACTGACTTCTGATAAAATGAATTAAAATAAAATATTCTAAAATTTAAATTACTCTATAAATAGATGCAAATCAAGAGTTCCTCTCATCCTTCCTACATTCCATCAACATTTTCACCATGTATATCCAAGTTCCTACTAGTTCCACCCTAATACTCACAATCCTTCTTGCTTCCTTTGCTTCATCATCACCATTCCCCACTGCATGCCCAATATGTGGAAATCATCCCGTCCCATACCCTCTCAGCACAGCCCCAAACTGCGGAAACTCCAAGTACAAACTTTCCTGTAACGAAAATGGCACTTTACTATTCCCAACTGCAGGTGGATTCAGCTACCAAGTCACCAGCATCAATCCAGGCCAAAGCAGGCTCATCATCAGCCCTCCCTATATTCAGACAAACACCTGCGAATCCTCCGACCTCTCCACGGGAGGCCTAACGATCGACGACAACTCCCCCTTCAACATTTCCTCGAGGAACACTGTAATGCTGTTCAACTGTTCAGAAAGCATCCGGCTATCGCCGTTGAACTGCTCGGTTTCTAGCCCCTGCCGGCAGTTTGAGCAAAGGTACGAGGAAAAAGGGTGCGGGAACACGATATGCTGCTCTTATCTCAAAGATTCGGCCATGACTTCGAGGAGGATTCGGGTGAGAGTGGGGGGATGCAGTGCTTATACTTCGGTTGTTGATTTCAGAGAGGCGGACCCGGTTGATGCATGGAAGCTTGGGATTGAGCTGCAATGGTTGCCTCTGTCACCAACTCATAAAAACGTGTAACGAGTACGAGAGACACTTCTATAGTGCCTTTCAAATAAAAGTCGTAATATGAAACTTTTTAAATTGAGTGGCTGATGTTGTTAAGATATGGAGCATATTAAATTCAGTATGTGAAATAATTTTTTTAAAAAACTTTAATTTTAGGCAAAATCTTGGGAAAGACGGTATTTCCATAGACTTATGGAAAGACAGAATTTAATTAGAATAATAAAAGGTAAAAGGCCTTTGTTGCAATATTAAAGTTTTATTATACAACGTGTAGTAGTTATAAGTTTTATAACCCGGTTCATGCAACCCGAAAATTTTATCTTAATTTTTTCTAATTTACCCTTTAAACCTTGGTCTTTCCATGACTTATGGAAATACCGTCTTTCAAAAGACTCACTCTTAATTTTATGGACAAAACCATAAACTACACTATATACATATTAAAAATACGCGCCAACGTGTAAAAATTATATTTTAGTAGGATCGTTGATAGTAGTATTGTCGACAATTCCGTCCTTTGGTACAACCCTCTCCGCTCTAAAATAAACCTTCTTACTCAATTTCTTATGTAAACTAAAGCGACAGTGTGTTTTGATGTTAGAAATCAATTTTTGTATGCTTTTGTATGAGTGATATGATGAATAGAAGAATTTTTTTATGTTAGAGATTTTAGTATGTTAAGGTGAGAGATCAATAATTGTTAGATTTTTAGTGAACATCTAATTTTAAGGTGGTGGTTCATGGTAGTTTTATACACTTGGCAACTTCTTACTTGTCTCTCGCCTTAACATACTAAAATCTCTAATATAAAATAAATCCGGATGAATAATGCTAAAAAATAGCAATAAATTTGGTAGATTGGATAAATATATATAGAAAAAGTTTACGCATACAAAATTATTTGTGGAACGTAATACGTTTATTATAGGAAGGGGTAGCATAATAAAACGTGAAGTCAAAAAATGTGTCACATAACAATCATTCTCTAATTGTATCATCGTTCTATTTTATGTAGGACAATTTTAACAAGACTGTAAACATAGGACGTAAAAGAATTTTATACGGACGACGTGATAGTTTTAACGAACTACGAGCACGTGTATATAGTAAATAGGATAATTTTAGGAAATTTTTTTAGGAAAGACCGTCTTTCTATAAGCATATGGAAAGACGATGTTGAATTGAAATTATAGAAAGGTACAAGGTTTAGTTGTAATATTAAAAATTTACTATGCAACATGTAGGAGTGATAAGTTTATGATCCGATTAATACAACTCAAAAATTTTATTTTAATTTTTTTAAATTTGCAGTTTAAACTATGGTTTATACACAAGTTATGGAAAGATCGTTTTTAAAAAGAAACATACTCTAATTTTAGAAGGATTATCGGCATAAATGATGGGCACTTAACGCAATTTCATGTGAAACATCTCAACTCGTAACATGGGTCCTATGATGGATCGACAAGTTCGTTATGTATGGTCAAAATATTACTGTGTAAACCCATACACATGCAAATCAAGTAATTAAATGGAAAGATCCGTCATAGCAAAGGGAAGAGGCAGCAGTAATGTTCAACTGCAGCATCCGAACTGTAAGCACAATCTGGTCTAGGGCTCGTGCTCAGCTAGCCTATGGGCAGCCCTTGGATCTCTGTCATCGAATGTATGGTCATCCTCCGGCCAACAAGAAGCCCATAGACCTTGATACTTTGAGATTGCTGTCTGCATCAAGAAAGAGAACTGTTAGGGGCACAACTGCAGCCTTAGGAATTGGCAAGAGCAGCGTACAAAGAGCTGTAACTGCAAAGCTAATAAGGAGTCACACAAACAGCATCAAACCAGCTCTCACAACATTAAACAAAATATCCCGGGTAAGGTTATGTTTATCTAGGCTTGACACAAATCTTATGTTCAAAGACTTAGACCAAGTTATTCACATAGACGAAAAGTGGTTTTATATGAGCCAGCCAACAGTTAGGTATTTGTTAGCCCCAGGTGAACCCGAACCATTTCGTACTTGCAAAACCACTTTTCCTCACGACATTAACCGTGAGGAAGCAAGGGAAGATGCATGGTCATTCTGTAAGTCATGGATTCACAGCAAAGGCATTTATGGCACACACTTCATGAACGACTCACAACAAAAACCATTTTTCATTTCAGCGACAGTCAACTATCTCGGCAAGGGAAGATGCATGTTGGCACTCTACATGACACAGTTATTGAAGAGAAACAGCAAACCCGGCAAGGGTACAGACAAAACACCATTGCAACAAACAACCCGGCAAGGGTACAAATTTTGTGAACCGAAAAAGCAAACCCGGCAAGGGTACAGACATATAATGGCACCAACATGCTGTGCAAAAGTAGACAAACAAGAGCAAAGATATCACCGTAGATTGTAGGTTCAATTTTTTTCCGCCGGAATTGTAAATTTTAGGGGAACATCCATTTTTTCCCATCTCCTTTCCTGCGACAGGAGGTGAAAGATTCAGGCAAACCGAGGTTAGAACAACATTTGGTACATAACATTCAGAAATTTGTACAAAACATAACCGGGATAATAACATTCAAGGTTTAGACTTATCTTTCCGCGCCTGCCGAGCCTTGATCGGCGGAGGCTTTCCTTTTCAGGCGTTCCCTTCGCCGTATTTCATGGTAGTCGGGTACTAGTAAATAAATCATGGCATTGTTACCCTTCGAGGTATCATCGGAGTGGTTGCCGGAGTCGGGGGTTGCTTCCGCCGCTGACAACTCCGCGGAGGAGGAGCAGCGTGAAACCTCTTCGTCGGCAATGGTTAGCCATTCATCACACTCCGGGACCGGGGAAGAATCAGCCCGCCAGTGCAAGTTCGAGCCATAACCAGCCGCATGCAACGGGGTACTTCCATTTCTCCCCACAGACTCATCCACGCTGATGCATAGGTTAACCGGATATGAGCCATATCGGCCGTCACAGTCAACCGGCACCGTCGTGTCATCCGCGTAAGCGTCAACCCTCAAAACAGAGGTAGCATCATCCGCCTCTGTTTCTTGTACGAACTCCGACTTACTGTACGTGTCGGAGACGTAACAAGCAGAGCAACCGCGGCAAGATTCACCGGAAGAATTGTCAAAATGGGCCATGTGTGGAGGTACAAGCAGAGCAACCACTATATATTCGGTTTCGAGTTCCAGAGTTCAGATCTAGGGTTTGAATGGAATGAGCGGCGCAGAAGAGAGAAATAGTGGGAAGTGAGAAGATGATGAGAGAGTCTTCGGAGAGAGAGAGAGAGAGGGTTTTCAGGGAAGATAAAGAATCGAAGGAATCCAAAGTGAATTTGGCTTATGAAAAGGAGGGGACAGAGGCATGTGATAAAGCTTCAGACATTGGGCATTGATTGGAGGAGAGAGACGGTTGGGCGGTGGAAAATGAATTCATGCCCAACCGTTCTGACATTTTTTGAATTCTTGCTGCCCAACATCACGCTTGTCAAGGCATATTAATGGTCATCAAAGCTGGGTTATCAGCCCACTTAATTGTGTAATTCTTGCTTTTTGTAAAGGGTAAATTTGTAACTTCTTCTCCGAATTTTTGGGAACATTTGGAAATTTTTGAAAGTGTGCATATTCTATTGGGACGGCCAAAAAAAAGAAAGTGTGCAGAAGTCCCTGGGACGGAGGGAGTAGTTTAAATTAGTCGTCGTGTTTTATAAAAAAAATCCAAAAACCCCCCTTTTTACTTTCTTTATATATATGTGTGTGTGTGTGTGTGTGTGTGTGTATAGCTATATCTAGGCCTATATCCACCCTTATATATGTAAACGCTTAGGAATATCCCTCTTCTCTGTGGACGACCCCGACTTGCCACTATCTACTTTCTAGTAGTATAGCCGCAATTAGGGCATATAAATACTATCTTTGAGAGGCACGACGACGGCCTTCCATTTTCTTATATCATCCTAAACTTCGGGGTAAATTATTGTGTTAGTAGTGATGAATATCAATCTAGTTTAATATGAACATTTAAATAAGTTGGATACTTAAAATAGTGTCTGTTATGGCCTTGACTTCGTCGGTTGCATATTCCTTGTCCTTTGTCTTGTTCGACTCCAAGTAGACCAGGGATCTGTCAGGTTTGAAATTCTTCGTACTTATCACCACCTCAATCTCTTCTTTTGTGTATCCCTGGTCTCTAAGCCTCTTCCTCTCCTTCTCTTTCAGTTCCTCTATCAGTTACTCCTTTGTAGCCCGGTCCCCCCTCGGTCTGGTGTGACGTGTGTACTTCTTTTCCTTAGAATGGTCCCTATTTGTCTTTTTCTCTCGAGAAAAGTGCCAAAACAAAAGGTTAGTTGTAGAAGTACCTTTAAACTTTCCGGGAAAAATCCGGCTGTCCAGTGGAATAATCTGGTGAGTTCGCCGCCGTCAAGGGGAAAAATACAGATCGTAAATACAGAAGCAGGGTTTGGCGACCTTCTTATAAACCGTGGGAGTTAAGAGGTGGGTTAATGAATGTTGAATAGGGGTTGAATGGTGGAGAACGTGGGGGTAAATGGTGGAGAACGTGGAGAAACCGTTCGGAATCATGGGGTTGATGAAGAAAAGGTGACGGTTATGAGATGAGGATGATCGAGTGCCTTTTATATTAGCAGGTTCGGCACCAGTGTGAAACACGAAAAATCGGTGCTGAAGAATTTGTACCAGTGCCCATTTCAGGAGAAGCAGCTTCTTGAAGCTACATTGATTATTTATTTATTTTTGAAACCAGAGAGCAAAGTAAGGAAAATATGTCTAAGTATAGAGCACCGGTACATGAACCGGTGCCGGTTTGCCCAAAAATCGGTGCTGATACGTAAGAAAGTACCTGGTTGATGCTGCTTCGTTATTTTTTAACAACCCAAGAACAAACTTTTAAAACATCTTCTAAGTACACAGCACCAACATCACAACCGTTACTGTTTGCCAAAATCGGTGCTAATATTAAAACAAAGCAGCTGCTTCAGGTTGCTTAATCATGACATGGGTAACACTTTCAGCACCGATTTTAACTACCGGCACACATGAGACCAAAACCGGTTCCAGTAATATTAAGTTTGGGCTGAAAAATTTCAGCCCAACTAGTATTGGGCGGGAAAATTATTATTGTTTTCAGCACCGGTATTAAAACCGATGCCACATGTAACAAAATAAAATTTTAAAGTCCAACCTGAGAACTAAAAGGCAATTTAACTCAAAGCTCAGGTAATCTACCTATCATCATGAAGTCCAACATGAGCTTCCTGGAAATAATGGTTTTTAGTTCTTCCCATAATGATTGGAACTCCCAAGTAGTTGAATGGAAATTGTCCCCTGGACATTCTGAGAGTTTTCCTAATCAAAGTGTGAACCTGAGGATTAGCATGCTTGGATAGAAAGTAATTACTCTTGGAGTAATTTATTTTCTGGCCAGTAGCCAGTTCAAACTTTTCCAGAAAAGCCTTAATCCGAATAAGATTAAGTTATGTAGCTTTGATGAAGACAATGGTATCGTCTGCATAGCTGAGATGGGAAATGTTAATGGCAGGAGATGGGACTTGATAATAGTCTAGTTTTCCATTCTGGAAAATATAGATTAGCCTTCTAGTGAATGCCTCTGAGAAGATGTGGAAGAGGAATGGTGACATGGGGTCTCCCTACTTTATTCCTCTTGAAACTTTGAAAAAACCAGTTGGTTTCCCATTTATGAGAATGGAAAACCATGCATTTGTTAAGTTAGAAAAGATGTTTCTAACAGAAGTTCCATGGAAACCAAATTTTAAAAGTATATTGTTGAGAAATGACCAGCTTAGCCTGTCAAAAGCTTTAGCCAGATCTAATTTCAATATACAATTTGGTTTTTTTTGTCCTGGTGTTAATGAATCTCACCATTTCCTGTAAGTATATTACATTATCAGCAATATCTCTATTTTCATGAATGTCGTCTGGTGTGGAGAGATGATTTTAGACATTAGTGGTCTAATTCTCTCCGCAAGGAGCTTAGACATTATTTTATTCATAAAGTTTGATAAGCTAATTGGTCTGAAGTCACTGAAAGTGGAAATTGTGGCCTTCTTTAGGATTAAAGTAATCCATGTGCTGGATATTCCTTTTGGAATATGACCACCACTCAGGAAATCATTAGAGGCTGCTAGGATATCCTTCCCTATTGACTCCCACATTTCAGTAAAAAATTTAGGTGAAAATCCATTCGGACCTGGTGCACTATTAGAATTCATAGTAAAAACTGCCTTCCTAACTTCTTCTAGATCAGCCTTCTCTAATAGTGAGACATCATCCTCCTCTGTGATTAGCTTAGGTATCTGACTAAGAAAACTCTGGTAGTAAGTACCAACATTGATGTCTTGATCATCTGTTAGTAGTGCTCTAAAATAGTTAACTGCCTATTTTTCTATCTCCACGGGGTCATCAGTCCACTCTCCTACTTCATTTTTTATCTTAATAATTTGAAGCCTTGATCTTTTTTGTTGGACTGATTGGTGGAAATACTTTGTATTTCCATCTCCCTCTTTAAGCCACTTGAGTATACTCTTCTGTTGCCAAAATAGTTCATGTTCCTTAAGTTTTTAAGGAGATGGGTTTTTGCTCTTTGGAGAGAGATGAGGTCTGATTGTGTTTCTGAGTCTTGGAATTGGATCTTATGTTTACTTACCTCAGCCTCAGCATCTATAACATTTTTATGTACATTCCCAAAAGAATATTTGTTCCATATCTTAAGCATTATTTTTAGCCTTTTTAATTTTAAAAATAGTTGCACCATGGGGGTTTCTTGCAATGGTAGATTCCAATTTTGGATGATGAGGTTTTTAAAATCAGGTCTCTGAAACCATGTATCTAAAAATCTGAAGGGCCTAGGTGCTGATGCTAAATTACTGCATATGTGCAGTAACATTGGGCTATGATCTGAGGTTGCTTTGTTAAGGATCTGTATGGTAGAGGCTGGGAATTCATTTATCCACTGTTGAGAACACAGACCTCTATCTAGCCTTTTAAAAGTAGGTTTGTGTAGTCTATTATTTGTCCAAGTGAATAGATTGCCAATAGTGTTTATTTCAAACAAGTTGTTGGTGGATATACAGTTCTGAAAATCAGAAATGCTGCCAGGATTGGGGTCACAGACTTCTATCGAGATTCGAATTTTATTATTAAGTTTTTTATTCGATTTTTTATTTTCCATTTTTTTCTCACCACTAACCAAAAGTATCTATTATGCTTCGAGCTTGAAAACTCATAAATATTATTGGTGTATAATTGTAAAATAAATGACAAGCAATAATGCAAGGAATTAATAGACTAAACAGACGTAACCATCTTTATTACTACATTTGTTTAGTCTTATTTGGCACCATAACTCTAAGTGCAAGTTTGGATTTAAGTGAATAAAATGAGTGAATGAAATTGAATTTATAAAGGGATATAAAAGTAGAATTAGTTGATGAAATTGATGGAATTTTGTCAGGAAAGTGTGTCAAATTAAAAAAATCACTTATATTTAAATGGAGGGAGTATATGTATAATTGATCAAGAAACAATTAGCTGAGAAGATCAGGGTATACTTGACATGGATCTTATATATGTATTAATTTGATATAGCCTGAGGATTGAATAATTCAACATGATCAATCAATCCAATATAACACATAACTACTTTGACAATGAAAAATATGAAACTGTCATCAACACTATCCCTTAGCGTTGTGCTCGTTTGATTGCTACTTGCTAGTATTGACAGAAATAAAATCATTTATTAATTTTTAGGGAAATATACAAATATAACCCTATATATTTGAGAAAGTGTAGATATAAAACTGAGATAATTTTTAATGCAAAAACAAACCTAACTACTTTAGATAAGTGCAAATACAATCCTAAAGACTATATATATATATATATATATATATATATTTTTCGGAATTGACTCACCATTTCCGGCCATTGACCGATTGGAAATGACCAAAATGCCCTTTCAGCCTAAAACAAAAAATTGAAAGACAAAAATGCCCTTTGACCTGTCACTATACTGCAACTACCGCCACTGCTCCACCACTTTCACCGCGCCGCTGCAGCCACTCCACCCCGCTGCGGCCACCATCTCCGTCGACGCCACAACCACCTCTGCTGCCACTTCCACCGACGCTAGGGTTTCTGCCACCACCTCCCACCGTCAGTCTTCCCCTCACCGCTTGGATTTTGCCTCATCCCCTCCGTCACCAATGACAAAATATTTTCCCCGCTAGGGTTCCGCCACCCTCGCCGCCTCACCCCCACCGTCGTCAACGACCTCATATTTCCCCTCTCACCTCTTCCCTGACTCCAGATTTCCCCCTCCCCCACTGCCTCCCACCTCGTCACCACATTTTTGAGTGTCTCGTCACCGCCGACCACCACCACCAACTCCTCTTCCCGCTCACCACCGACACACACCACCTCTGCCACCATATACGACATCGCTAAGTCAAGCGCCAGAAAATCGAGACCCACCACCCCCTCTCCCCGCTCACTAAACAAAACCTAGACCGATTTAAGAATAAAAATTCCCAATCATTCAAGGAAAATGATCTAATTTTGAAACCTAATTCGAAAGTTTGGCTGAATTTCAGTAAGGAATTGATCTAGTTGGGAATAAAATTAGGTTACAGAGTGATCAGAGATGCGGCAGCGGCGGTGGTGGTGACTGCGGAGAATAGGCGGTGGTTTAGTGAAGTTGGAGTCGGTTGTGCTGATTTTTAAACAAGGGAAGTGAATGTACAAATTTTGCTCCTCATCTTCCAACTCTCAATTTGTTTGAAGGCAAAAACTTGGAAACGGAGAATTAGGGCTTTAGGGGAGTACGAATTTAATTTTAATGCTTATTTTATTTTATTTTTTTACAAAGGGGTAAAATAGTCTTTTCATTGAATTACAACATTAAACTGGTGAAAAGGTTATATTGCACATACACTAACTAACTAGGCTTATATTTCCACTTTCAATTATCACAAGGTTATATGTTCACTTTCGTGAATTATATATGGTTATGTGTGCACTTCGCTCTAATTTTTAAATTTCAGTTTTGAAGTAATTTTTTTCGCTCCAAATTTGTTGTTCACGTTACCAGCTTCTCTTTATGACATAAAACATTTTTTATAGCATCTCAACGAATTATATGTAGAATGACCACTTTATCTTCAAGAGTAAGGTTATTAAAATGAACTTCTTTAAATATTAAAAGATCATAGAATTTTTTTGACTTATTCTATGTTTAATGAAACTTTAGATTGAAATCTAAATTATAAATTTTGAATTGTAAATTTAATAAGTGACTGAACCTTGAAGTAATTTAGAGTTCGTTTTGTTTACATTAGAAAATTAAAAGGAAATAACAAAGGGAATAATGAAAAAGGAAAGGAAAGGAAAGGAAAAGAGGGCAATTCTCCTCATTCTTTAATCTAAATCTCGAAATGGGTTCAAGTTTTCTTCCATTTTCTTTGCTGTTGTTTGATTTAATTTAGAGAGAATGACAACAGAAATTGATGTAGTCACCAATTGATAATTAGTCATGGTCGATGTCAGTAGTGGTGCTATTCGATATTGGCTATCAGGGTGATGGTAGTGGTTGGTGTTGGTGGTATTGATGGATAGTATCAGTGGTCGAGGTGGTGGTCGTCGGCATTGGCGGTCGGTGGTTGTGGTGGTTATCATTGGTGGTCGTTGGTAGTTGGTATTGGTGGTCGAGGTAGTGGTTTTCGGTAGTGGGGGTCAGTGTAAGATTGCGTAATCCCGTAATAGGTCATTCATTACCCATTCAGTATAAATAGATTGTACAAAAGAGTTATACCATATTTACAACTGGGCTAATTTAGGTAACTAAATATTTACATATTCACTGTCTAATACACCACCTCAGTCGGAGCAGGAGAAGGACCTACGCTGTAATACCATGTAAGATTGCGTAATCCCGTAATGGGTCATTCATTACTCATTCAGTATAAATAGATTGTACAAGAGAGTTATACCATATTTACAACTGGGTTAGTCTAGGTAACTAAATATTTACATATTTACTATCTAATAGTCGGCGTCGACAGACATGGTGTGGTGGCAGTTAGTGATAGTGGGGTCAACATCGACGGTTGGGTTGGAAAGCGGCATAAACGGTTGATGGTGATGGTTATCATTGGTTGTCGGTGGTGAAGATCATTGAATGCAGTGGTGGACTTTGTTCTTGTTGGTGTTTGTTGGTGTTGGTCAGTGACGACAATTGGTAGTAGATACCTTCATGGTGAATACTTGATAGTTTGGGTCTTCTTCTTCAGTTGTCCACATTTGTCTGCATCAACGGTGGTGGTGGTCGATTGTGGTCGTTTCAATGATTGTCGATGATGATACGTAAATGTTGATTGTGTGAAAATAAATTTTTTAAATTTATGAAACTTGATTTTGATATAAAAGAAATATAAGCAATTTATTAAAATTATCAAATTAATACTGAAAATAATTTTTACATTGATTTATTATTCACAAAGTTGAATTATTATAAGTTTGTTATCTATCACAGTGTGTGTGGGTCCAAATGTCAAGAAGCATCCTAATGTTTTATGTGCTCACATGTACGGCATGTTATCTAACCATAAGAAAGGCCTAATTCTTATGGATGAAATGCAAATTCCTAATCCGAGGACAGAGACTTACTATCCTCCTTAATTTCAATCCATTTATCTGCAACTGAGGTTCCACGGATATTCCACTATAATTTA
>JAULKM010099278.1:0-10941 GCA_032355605.1 Rubia tinctorum
ATTAGTATGTTATTTTTAGACAACTTGGGTTTAGGTTAGTCAAAATGATTTCAATATCCCCGGTTGATAGCACCAAGAAAACAATTTGTATTGTATGGATATATAATAAATAAATAATATGTATACATATTGCTATCAAAAGTACTCCATCACCGTATAAAAAAATCCAAAAAAATTGTTATTTCAGATTATGTGTTTATTTGGATTTTTCTTAGTTATATATATGGATATAGTATGAGATATTTATGATTTTAAATATATCTTAAGAAATTATATATTTTAATAAGTTGTGATTGATTATATATATAGTAAAGAATTAAAATCAACATATTATATTATTAGTATGTTATTTTTAGACAACTTGGGTTTAGATTAGTCAAAATGGCTTTACTATCCCCGTATGACTTTTTTTGGGGTCCTTGGGTCCTTAAGTCCTTGTAAAGACGTTCCCGTCATCGTTTTCTCTGAACCACTCGTTTTCCGCCAATGGCTACCACCGCCAAAGACTATCTCACCACCGCAACGTCTTTTTTTTCCGAACAAGAATCAACCACCACAGAAGTTCTGACCGACTACGTAGTCTCCACCGTCATGGCGTCCCAGCCACCAAAAAGCTTTGCCCAAATTCTTCAAATCAGAAATCCACCGATATCCACCTCACTTACGTCCACCCAAATTAACCCGATTACTAACTATAAAGGAGAGCCCTCAGTTCTTTTCACATCGGAGGAGATAACCGAACTATCAGCCAACTACAAAAATGCTTTAATCGGGAACATCCCACAAGGTAGACCGCCGATGGAATGCATTGAGCAGGATTTCAAGACGATAGGGTTTACTGGAGGTTATTAATTGGAGGTTATTGACTTCAAAAATATCTTAATCCGGTTCCAAGCTAAGGAGAATTTCCAACGCTGTTGGATGAAAGCCATTTGGTCCTTTAATGGATCAATATGAGAGTTTTGAGGTGGACTCCAGTTTTCAAGCCCAGCACGGAATCATCTATTGTAATCATTGAAACTAACTGGACACAACTAATTCAGGAATCTGGTATGGTTAAACTTTTTCTTAAGCTTAAAAGACTCAAAACTGAACTGAAAAAATGGAATAGAGGGTGTTTTGGGGATATTAATGCCAACATTAAAATGCAGAGGATGCCTTAGGCAATATGAAATTATTTATGAGACAAATCAGAGTCTAAATGAATTAATTGAACTTAAACATAAAAGGGCAATTTTGTTAAAAGCACTTCATAAGGAAAATCTGTTCTGGAAGCAGAAAGCTAAGCTTAAATGGTTAAAAGATGGTGATGAAAATACAAAGTATTTTCATGCAACTGTTAATAGGAGAAGGCAAAAGCAAAATATCTCCAAACTAAAAACCTCACAGGGTAGATGGACTGATAATCATGTGGAAATTGAGGAGGAAGCTATTCAGTTTTATAAAAATTTGTTGCAGGAAGAGGAAATACATGATTCCAACTTGTTTCTCACACATTTCACCAGCCACATCCCTAACTTAGTTACAGTTGAGGATAACCTTTTATTATTGGCCAAACCATCAGCTCAAGAACTAAAGGAGGTTGTCCTTTCTTTAAACCAAAATGGAACCCTAGGACCTGATGGCTACACTGCAGTTTTCTTTAAACACATCTGGGAAATAATCCAAAAAGATGTTATGGAAGCTACACTTGATTTCATGGCAGGAGGCAGAATACCACCTGGTATATGCAGCTCTAGGATTTGTCTTATTCCTAAAAAAGATATCCCAGTAACTTTCTCGGACTATAGACCAATCTCACTCTCTAATTTCATCAACAAGATCTTCACTAAGCTACTAGTTTCTAGACTAAACAATCTTATACCTAAACTAATGTCTCATAACCATTCAGCTTTCATTAGGGGCAGGGAAATTTCAAATAATGTTATTCACCTTAAGGATTTAATAAGATTTTTAAACAACAAAAATGGTGCTCCAAATTGCATTCTGAAATTGGACTTAGCAAAGGCCTTTGATAGGGTTAGGTGGTCATTTTTAGCTGTTGTTCAAGAAATATTTGGTTTCCACACTGATTTTGTCAAGATTATTACCTCCAATCTTTCATCTGCATGGTTCTCTGTGTTAATTAATGGTAAGGCTGCAGGTTTCTTCCAACCGACAAGAGGTATCAAACAGGGAGACCCTCTCTCACCTCTACTTTTCAATTGGTTTACTGAAGTTTTTTCAAGGTCCTTACACTTTTGTTTTGATAGTGGTAAATTGAAATATTTTGACCTCCCTGCTGGAACAACCCCATGTTCTCATCTTTCCTATGTGGATGATACAGTCTTATTTTTCAAAGCTACACCAAATAATGTCATTATATTAAAGGCTTTCTTGGATATTTTTTAACTTACATCAGGACAGAAAATCAATTATGATAAGAGTAATTACTTCATTAGCATCCGGGCATCAAGAACTCAGGAACTGGTAATTAAAAATGTCCTGAAAGTAAAACGTGGATCCTATCCCTTTACTTATCTAGGCTGCCCCATATTTAAGGGAAGAACCAAGGCAATACATTTCCAGCCTCTCCTTGAAATATATGATAGAAATTTTAATAATTGGAGAAACAAGTGG
This sequence comes from Rubia tinctorum, assembly GCA_032355605.1. Lineage (NCBI taxonomy): Eukaryota > Viridiplantae > Streptophyta > Magnoliopsida > Gentianales > Rubiaceae > Rubia > Rubia tinctorum. The sequence goes on from JAULKM010099278.1 coordinate 2,620, forward strand.
TTAAGTGCAGCTGGTAGGTTAATACTCATCAAATATGTCATGTATTCCATCCCTCAGCATCTATGGGCTGTAATGGAACCCCCAAAATCCATAGTGAACAGACTTAAATAGAAAATTACCAGGTTCTTTTGGGGGGAAAATCAGTATGGACCTAGAAAGGTTTGGATTAGCTTGGACAGAATGTGTTTCCCAATTGATCAAAATGGATTAGGTCTTAGGAAAATAACTGATATTATTGACACATTCTTTCTTAAACTATGGTGAAAGTTCCAATTAGGTGAATCATCTTGGAGTCAATTCTTATGGTCACTGCCACATAGTAAAAGAAAATCACAGAATTGGAAGAGAATCTTTAAAATGGACACCGTGGCTCTAAGTTCCACTAGGGTTTTTATTGGGAATGAACTATCTAACTTCCTAACCTCTAACTGGACTGGTTTTGGCCCTCTCATGGATAGAATTGCAATAGATGTAATCCCTGCTGATCTTTTAGTGGCTGATTTCATTAACAATGGAGAGGTTTATATGCCTCTATTAACCAACCTCCAGCCTGACATCTTTTCTTTTCTGCAGGACTCAAAGCTTTGCATGGATAGAAAAGACATAATGGTGTGGATGCCAGCAACAGATGGCAAATTCTCTTTCAAATCTGGATACGAAATCACTGATTCACAAAGAGGAAGGCTAAGATTACTACAACAGGTATGAAATCCACATCTACCAAAGAAAATTAGCATTTTCCTATGGAAGCATGTCAATACAGCCTTACCATTTAATGACATCCTGGATTTTTCAAGAGTCTCATTGGCTTCTAAATGACCTATGTGTCATAACCTTGACTCACTTTCACACTTACAAATTTAATCTGGTGTCAGATTCATGCAATTTTGGGTATCAGAACTCCTGACTTCTACTCTATTTATGATGGACTTACTTTCTACTGGTCATAATAGAGCACATCTGTTGTACATACTAAATTGGTTAACATCTTGCCATCTTTTGCAATTTGGAATCTATGGAAAGCCAGGAATAGTCTCTTGTTTGATGATATCAGGCCTGACACTGTAAACATCATGAAACTTATAAAGGAAGACCTTTTCTTGGCTTTCTATAAGAGACCACCTGTTTCACTATCAGGCAGATCAGTTTTGGGTAATTAATGGTTTCATACCTAAACTTAATAAATGGAGAAAACCTAGGATCAGTTTGGTATGCTAGAATAGGCCTGCTAGTCGTTTCAAAATAAATGTAGATGCTTCTTGGTGTAAAGGCAAAAAATATTATGGAATTTGAGTCATCATCAGGGATACTCAGGGTTCATTCATAACTGCACACACATGTTCTGTCATGGCTATTTCTTGCTTCCATGCTGAACTTCTTGCTATCCAAAAGGGTTTCCAACTGGCTGCCAGTTTGGACACAAACCAGTTCATCATGGAAATAGATAATATCCAAGTTTTTCATTGCATCAATGACCCATACAAACCTCCATGGAAACATTTTGAACTTGCATACACATTGCAAAAATCCCTTCAGGGACAACAAATCACTCATACTTTGAGAGAGTGAAATAAGATTGCTGATGCTATAGCAAAACAGGTTAACAAAAACATTCTTTAGTCAAAAACTCTAACATATACTTATCTAAATCAAAGAATAAGGGGATTGCTGCATCTTGACAGATTGAATGTACCCAATACTAGAGTACATGGAATAAATAATGTTGATAGGGGCTTCTTTGCAGATTGGCAAGGCTGAAATTAAAGGAAGAGAAGCAAGTAATGAGGCTACCAAGAAACCAAAAAGGAAGCAGAGAAGGAACCAAATAAGGGCAAGAAAATCAAGAAACACACTCAAAAGATGAACAACTCTACATGGAAAGGATGCAAAATGGGTGGAACCGATGTTATGTACTGTTGGAGGAATTTTGCATATAAACTTAGGTACAGTTTGGAAATCTGGCCAGGTTATGCATTAACACAGGGGGTGGAGATGCAAACACTGGAATCATTTCCAAACTATACCTATGATTTTCTTTTTGGGCTAAAGAAGGCAAAATAACTTGCCTTTTTTTCTACCAAGGTTTAAAGTTTAGGTTGCTAACCTAAAGTACATTGTAATAACTATATCAATTCTTTTGGTAAGGGTTGGGGATCCTAATAAATATCCCTCCCATTAATATGGGTTTCATTTTTTTAAAAAATGTTGTTGGAGTTCTTGAATTCACTTTATTCATGAAAAATCATCTTTCCAGGTTCGGCGCAGAATGTGTTGGCTGTTTTTTTCTTGATGCATCCGTTTATCTGTCAACAGCATTAGTTGTGATATGAATTGGTTGAGAGTCATATTCATGTTCTGACTATGCACAATGAGAATAAAGTTTTATGTCTGTTTTATAATGAAAATAAAGTTTGTTACTTGTTGATTGATATGGTATTGATTCCTATGTATCTTGGTTTGTTGCATTTCAACAAGGTTCATTTGTACTAAAGCAAATTCCGGCAGATAATGTCACCTACAGCTTTCAGGATTGCAAGTAGTTCCTAAATACTAATATATCTTTTGCATTGGTTTAGAAACTATTTATTCATGCAGCATTATTAGTGGTAGCAGGCTTGGTTTCTCAAGCTATGTCCCAAGAATTGAATGAAGTCTCAGTGTTCGAAAATCACGAGCAATGGATGGCCTTGTACAGGCGTGTTTATGAATGGCTTCGTGCACAATGTCCTCGATTAAAATCGTAAAGTTGTCTAAGATATTGATGTGTCCCATTTATCACATTTGTTTGATACTGACATTGACTTTGTTTTTAAAAAAATTAAAGTTGAGAGCTACATGGTATACACCAGCAGAGTTCATCTGATATCCCTCTGATAAAATTTGGTACATTTCTTACCATTTCAATCATTTCCGACATAACTTGCGACTAATTTCTTGCATAATCTTTGTAAGTGATTCACTGGGGATGGGAATGTACAAGCATTCTTGGCCATCAGAATCTTTTCTTGTTATTAAGGAAGAATAATATTGTGTAAATTGTAATTATATTAGAATTCCTTTTCTAGTCTAATATAGGTATTTTGTACTACTATATAATGTACCTCAGAGCATGAATACAAACACAGATTATTACCCCGTAAATTCTTCATGGTATCAGAGCCGACTGTTTAAAACTTGCGCTCGATTTGGGTTTATTGAGCCGGTGTGTGGATCCCCTTTAATTTGGTCTGATATGGATCGTGAAGTGTTTCCACGTTGGCACGTGAGGGGGCATGTTGAAAGATATATCTCACATCGGTTTCTTACAAGAATAATAAGTAATATATATGGTCTTGGGTCACCTCCACTTATTACCATTTGATTTTAAGATGGAATCCCAAGATACCTTTAAATTTAATATGGTATCAGAGTCATTTCTAATGAGATTAATGCACTTGAGCGCAATCAGACTTGGACCTTGTCTTCCCTACCTCTGCATAAGACTTCCATTGGTTGCAAATGGGTGTACCGTACCAAGTTTAAATATGATGGCTCCATTGAGCATCACAAGGCTCGTCTGGTGGTTCTTGGAAATCGTCAGAAAGAAGGTATTGACTATACGGAGACATTTGCTCATGTTGCCAAGATGAGTTCGGTTCATCTGTTTCTATTTGTTGCAGTCATTCGTGGTTGAGAAATTCACCAGATGGATGTCCATAATGCTTTCCTTCATGGTGATTTACATGAGGATGTGTATATTCGCCCTCCATCGGGTTATCCCGCGCCTCCTAGTCAGGTTTGTCGGTTTCAGAAATCTCTTTATGGTCTTCGTCGAGCCCCTCACAATTGGTTTGCAAAGTTGGCTCAGGCGGTACGTGCATTTGGTTTTGTCCAGAGTAAGGCAGACTACTTTTTATTTGCTTTTACCCGGAGTTCGGTTTCATTACATGTTCGTGTCTATGTGGATGGTTTGGTCATTGCTGGTAGTTCTTCGTCGCTCATCTCTGAATTCAAGAAATACTTGAAGCTCTTGTTTTCATATGAAGGATCTCGGTTCACTTAAGTATTTCTTAGGTATAGAGATTGCTAGAAGACCATATGGGATGTTTCTTTCACAAAGAAAATATAGCTTGGATATCTTATCTGATATAGGTTTGTCGGCTTCTAAACCGACTGACTTTCCTATGGTGCAACAAAATGATCTTGCCAAGGTTGAAGGACCTCTTTATGATGACCCTGAACGGTACCGGTGACTGGTGGGTCACCTCATTTACCTCACTATAACTCGTCATGAGCTTAGTTATTCAGTTCATACGCTTGCTCAGTTTATGAAGTCTCCATGTGTTCCTCACTGGCGTGTGCTTCATTATCTGAAGAGTCATCCTGGTCAAGGTTTATTTCTCTCTTCTCGTAGCTCCTTACAGTTGACTGCTTATTGTGATTCATATTGGGCTGCTTGTCCTTCAAAAATTGGTTTTACCGTTTTAACTTAACTAGCAATCTTATGTTCCAACATAGTCTAACTTAACCAAGTACGTAAAGTAAATAATGCACGAGACACACAACTTGGTTACACAGTTCGGTGAAATCCACCTATATTTGCGGGGCCTGGCCCAGTTCAGAATAAATCCAATGATCAGAGATATAGTACAAAGTACACCATACAACTATACCTATCTTCTAATTGCAACATGTGGATTTTTGCAAGCTCTCCTTGCTACCGATCCGCCTTGATCAGAATCCATCTGACCTCGAAACTCGTTGACGCTGGATCTCCTCCTCCCAAGGAATTAAGGTATACGACTCTAAACTTGATCAATAGGTCATGTATGTTGGAACATATAAAATCTGGCTCTTTGCAAAACTTCTCGACAGAATGTAAATTTGCAGTGCAGATTTTTCTCAATTAAATTCACACCATTGCTGCCGTATAATGTCCTATATTTATAGTCCATATGCAGATCGGAATGCTCAATAATTATCACCATAGTATTCCTATTCCTTATTTGCTTCTGAAGCATATACAAATTCCATAAATAAAGTGATTTTCCTTATCTCAAATATCCCATAATATTCCATAGTATCTCATTCCATAATTATAGGGATTTCCATAAAACCATGATGCTTCTAAAAGGCTGATTCAAATATTGCTAAAACTCCAAGTTTACATAAATTAATTTCGTCGCAATATTCTGAACACCCAAAACTTAACTTGTGCAGTATATTCCAACATGGAAATTCTGAAGTGCGTGTATACCTCATTTTCTATTTCAAATTCTGATTTTAATCAAATCCCTTGGAAATAGGAATTGCCAAATATAATCCCCTTGAAGAATATCTTGTCCATATCTATTTCCATAGCTAAATATTCCAAATCAATTACATTTCCATAAATATAATGCAATCCCATAAATATAGGATGTGATATATTCTCCAATCAAAAACCATGAACGAAAATACTTCTTCTCGGATTACTACTCCGCCTTCTTTATATTACTAACATTCTCTTTGATGTTTCAACACAAACTATCCATATTTGCATAATTTCCACAAATTGCCAACTTGATAAATTTGGACTTTACAGTCCTATCACACGTCGATCATTATCCGGATACTTTGTGACCATTGGTGATTCTCCAGTTTCATGGAAGACCAAGAAACAACCTACAGTTTCTCATTCTTCTGCTGAGGCGTTGTATCGTGTTATGGTTGTTGCTTGTTGTGAGTTGTTGTGGATTAAGTCTTTGCTTAGGGACTTGGGTGTTGTGTAATCTTCTCCTATGCGACTGTTTTGTGACAGTCAATCTGCTCTACATATTGCGGCTAACCCGGTGTTCCATGAACGTATGAAGTATATAGAGGTTGATTGTCATTTCATCCGTGATCTTGTACAGTCAGACACTATTGTTACTCATCATATTCTCACGACTGACCAACCTGCGGATTTGTTTACCAAGGCTCTTGGGCGAAATAAGTTTCATTCTTTGCTTGGCAGATTGGGCATTTATGATTTCCATGCTCCAACTTGAGGAAGAGTATTAAAGAAGAATAATATTGTGTAAATTGTAATTAGATTAGATTTCTTTTTATAGTCTAGTATATGTATTTTGTACTACTATATAATGTACCACATAGAATGAATACAAACACATATTATTACCCGTAAATTCTTCACTTGCGTTGGCCAACTCATGATCATTAAACTCTGTTTAATGAGAATTCAAAGTGGCTTGGCTACTCACCAGGAACCGCTCTCGACACACGCCATACAGGTTATTTACCAGCATCCCTTCTTCGCCAGGGTGAGAAAGCTGATGTTCTGCTAGAACTTTGAATACGCTTTGAGCATTTGGTGTCAAGCTCTGCAACACTATTGAAGCTGTCTTGACACTTTGGGAGCTGCCACTTTGAGCAAAGAATAAGAGGTAGAAATGTTCCTTCAACCTTGTATGGCGCAAAGGTAGGCACTTGATGCCAATACCAGGTGAATTGTTTGTGGACCATCTTCTTATTCCAATACCAGTGACATTATTGTTCTAATACTTCAATAGATTTGTTTGGTTTTGTGAGAATTGTAAGAAAAATTTTAGTTTAGGATTTTATATGTGGATTTTATAGAATATTATACACTCATCTTTAGTTCTGTCGAGTTTCTGCTCTAATTTGCTTAGACTACGTTGAATGTTCATGTGATAGTAATAGTAATAGTATACGTCGGATGTGTGCACCAATACGAGCTAATTTTATGCGTTAATATAATCTTTCATTTTATTTTGGAAAGCGGAGATTGCATTCACATGTTATTATAAATTGTACGTGTTTCAATAATCGCTTGTAAGTATTTCAAATGTAACTCACATGTGCTTATTTTAATTCTTACATTCACTACAAAAATATTTTGGTTCTTAGAGTAGAACTTAAAGGTGCTTCATCTGCCCCACTGCCGCAACAACGTCCTAGATCAGATGGAAACCCCACCGCTTCCTCCCCCGGAAGACCACCTCTTCCTCGACACCTCCTCCTACTACCGTCTCAAAACCCAGAAAAATCCACATTCCAAAATCCCTCATCATTGGAATATACTCAATAAAAGCCTTAAAAAGGTCAATGAACTAACCTGATATGTCGAACGCAACTCCAAATCCGAGTCGCGAAGTGTTTAACAATGGATTGATGAAACACTGATTGATGTGGATTGATGAAATACTGACGCGATAGACGGATTGAGGAAGAACAAAGAAAAACTTTGATGGGTGATTCACGTTTCAACGGGTAATTTAAGTTTGGACCCAAATAAATGACTTATACCCATTGGATCATTTAGTTTCGACCCAATGGATAATTTAGTTTTGACCCAATGGATAAATTGTGGTTTCCAATGGATAAGTGGTGTTTTTAACGGTTTAAATGGATAAGTGACGGGCAAATTTGATTTCTAACACAATATCTGTTTCTTCATTTATTACTTATTGATTTCTACATTTATTCAAGTGGCCAAATGTGGGGATTTCATTTATTATTTTCGTATGTTCAACAAAAGAAAATATTTTTTAAAAATTTCATAATTTTTGGGGGAGATTTTTCTGATTTAGTAAAAGATTCGTAAATACTACTTCTTTCCTCAGGATCTTTCATCGATCTTTAATTTGATCAAATTGAAATAATTTAAGACATGAACCAAAATCAATAAATAATATGAATCGCTAATTTGATCGTTTCTAAAATGATTATATATGTTAGGGGAAAATTAAATCACTCGTTATCAAACTTGTGAAAAAATTGTTATCTTGTGATAAGAAATTATCTACGGGTCACCCGTTACACAACCCAACTCGACCCACCCAAAATTATCCAACGGATAACCCGTTATCCAACCCAACTCAACCCAATAGTTACAACCCAATTTTACCCATTAACCCAATGGATCATTATCCAATAAGTTTTATCCAATAAGTTAAAATAGTAAATGGATAACGGTTATCCATTGGGTGACCCGGCCCATTTGACGGGATTTAAAAGGGGAAAAAACCTGAAGGGAACATGGGCATTGGAAAAAGGGTAGTAATTGCTGTTGGTGCAGTTCCAGCTCCTGAGGGAAACAGAAATGGAAATTTGGGGGCACTGGCTGGGAAAGGATACACTCATTACAACAACTTACGGTGAGGTGATATGAAAATGAAAAGAGTCTGTATTCTATTTTAGTCTCATGCAGTTGTATAGGACCTCTCCAATTTCTTGTACATGTGTTTCTTCAAGTACGTGTTCTCCACTTTCTTTCTTCCTTTGGCTCCCATTCGTTGTCTTGCTGATGAATTTTGGAGTAGATACTGAATATCTTTTGCA
>JAULKM010099279.1:0-10941 GCA_032355605.1 Rubia tinctorum
TTACTAGGTTAGATTTATTTCCGTTGGGATAATATTCTTTCATATTTTGAGGCAAATATTTTTCTAATAAATTCTAGTTTACTATCTTTTAAGAGATGGTCTCCTGTGAGACACACTAAACTTTAGGCAGTGGTTTTTATGCAATTCTAGCTATATTCTCACTCCAGAGACCTACCTCTAATAATTTTACAGGAACCTATCTCTAATAATTTTACTGAGACCCATCGCTAATATTTTTAGGGGTTTTTTGTCCAATTTTCCCCATCATTTTCCAGCCATCTGCAGTCTGCAATTTTTTTTAAATTTTTAAATTTTTTTTAAAAATGCAAATAATTAATATGATTATCGAATTGAAAACTATAAACATCAGAAAAAATAGCAGAATATCAACGAAAAATCATAAAATATCAACTAAAAAATTGAGAAAAAAATATAAAAAATAAAGCAGCAAAATAAATAAATAAAATAAATAAAAATTGAAAAAAAATGTCGATTACAACAAAAAAAATCAACTTAAAATTATAAAAATAATAAAAACATCAACAAAACTTCAATTATCATTTTTTTTAAAAAAACTACAAAAATCAACTAATATCAATCAAAAGCTAAAAGCATCAATTCTTATCACCTAAACTCCACAAAAAAAAAAGTCAACACAAGATAAAAACACTACAAAAAATCAACCTATGTCACCCAAAACTATAAACATAAACTTGTATCACCTAAAATCACTGAGAAAATGAAAAACATCAACATGAGAGGGGGAAAAATATCACCAATATAACCCAAAAAAACTACAAAACATCGATTCATATAAACTACAACTCACCCGAAAAATGAAAAACATCAACATCAGGAAAAAAACAAAAAAACAACGATACCTCAAGAGTATAAAGTATTCACACGAAAAATCATAAAACGTCAATTTTCTTTAATTTAAAAAACTACAAATATCACCCAAAAACTACAAACATCAACTCCTAACACCTGAGGCTCATCCAGAAAATGAAAAACACCAACATAAGAAGAAAGACATTACAAACATCAACTCCTATTACCAAAACCTCAGTCGGATAATGAAAACATCAACATAAATTATTTTTATTTTTTAAAAACTACAAATATCAATCTATATCACCTTTAAAAATTGTAAAACCTCAACTCATATCAATTAAATGTCACCCGAATAATGAATAACATCAACATAAGAGAAAAAAACTACGAACATCAACAAAAAGTTTCAGTACCCCAGGAATAAAAATTCTTTTAAAAAATACCTGGGGAGATTTGAACCCAGGACACTAACATCAAAGCTTAGATCAATAACCACTATACCAACGACTCTTATTGAACATATACTCAGTCAAATAATATTAAACCTCAACATATACATCAAGAACATAAAGGTCACAGAGATTCGAACTCGAAACTTCAACCTCAAGAGCAAGAGAGCTCTAACCATTAGACCAAACAATCAATGTTTCCTTGTAGCTCAATCAAGTAATAATTAAACCTCAACAAGTCTTTTAAAAAAAAAGAGTAGAACACAATATTAAACCTTACCTCACATGTGGGGAAGCTCAGCCGTCCGATGTCCACTGCCGCCTCCGCTGCCGTCCGCCGTGGCCTTCGTGCCGTCCAACGACGCCTTCGTCAGCCATCCGCCAGCACGTGTCTGTACGCGCAATCTGCTTCCTCAAAGACGCTCATGGATCTCATGCGTACTCCGTTGCCTCGTCTCCACCAGGCTCCTCCGTCGTAATCCATCATCGTCATTGCCTCAGACGTCGCCTTCACCTCCCTCACTGAAACCCTAGCTCCAGACGCTGCAATTATCCACCGTCGCCTGCAATTATCTGTCATCGCCTGCAGTAATCGCTGCCACTTGCAATAATTAGCTTCTCTTGTCGTCGCAGAGCTCTTCCGCTGCGACCTCATTGCAACACCGAAATTGCAGAGTTTCTCCACCTCGAGCTCAGTGCATCGCCGTCGTCGCAGAGCTCCTTCGATGCGAGCTCGTTGCAGCGTTGACGTTACAGAGCTCCTCCACCGCGAGCTTATCGCAATGCCGTTGTCGTCGATGATCCAGCGTCGGAGGATTCACGGCAGAGCTTCGATTCTCCGACAGAAGAAGAGGCACAACGGAGAACCGGCGGAGATCGATGAATTTCTACACGTAAATCCGGTGGAAAACCAATTGAAACCATCAGGCGGTGGTGGTTTCCTATTGGCGAAAAAAATGAAAATGAAAATCTGAAATTTTTTATATGTATAATATTTTGATAATTGCACAGTAAGTCCCTTAATTTATCAGCTTATCTTTGGAAAAACTCATCCCAAATGAAATTTCTTATAATTACACAATAAACCCTGACCTAAAGGTTAAGCTGCCTAAAACAAGAATTTGTAATCTTTTAAAAGTAAAATTTTAATAAAAAAAATTTCAACACCAATTTTTTTTAATAAAGGAATAAAGTTTACTAAAATCCGGTCCAACCGCTTCGTAACGGTCCAAAATCGAAATAATTCCGATCCAGTCCAGGTTCTAAGCAATCACTAACCGGTCCGGTCCTCAGTCTAAAATTTTTCGTGATTCCAGTGCTAGTCTTATCCGATTCCGATCCTAACTGATTCCGGTCCGATATGGCCTGGTCCGGTATTGAACCGATAAACACCCCTAACAGCTGATGAAGTGGAAGAGAGAAATTGAATATTTAATGAAATGAAAGAACAAGAGCGATTTCTGAGCAGTTTCGCCATTGCACATGTTCGTCTCCATTAATCTTGGGAGTTGAACATAAAAGATTCCGTTTCACATCAGAATTTTGCAAAAGTTGGACTCCAATGCTACGGTACTAATATTACGTTCTGTACTGCGCTAATCCATGGTAATACTTCAAATTTGAAGTACTTTGTTTTCCTGATTTTCTTTCCATACAATTTTAAACTTTTATTTCTTCTTGTTTTTCATTCTCACTTTTCCAGCTTTTTTTTTCTCATCATTTGTTTAACATTAATTATATATATTTTGTTCTTTTATATTTGTACCTTATTCTTAGTTAAATTATATGTGGAAAATAATTATTTTATATTTATGACATTATTAGTAATTAAAGTATATATGAAAAATATTAATGTTACGCTATATATTTTGTACATTATTTGTAATTCATTAACATTAAAATAGTTTTTTGTACTTCAAGTTTTTAAAGATCAACTGAATGTGGTGGGAACAGATGTGATTAATGCAGGAATTGAAACAGAATGAGAAATTTCAATACCACGAGAAGTGTGGAAAGCTTAAGATTGTTAATCTTAGCTTTGCTGATGATTTGCTTTTATTTTCTAAGGGTGATGCTGTATCTGTTGGTGTAATGATGGAAGCATTTAACAAGTGTGTGAGATCTACAGGCCTATCAGTAAACCCAGGGAAATGTAGAGCCTTCTATGGAGGAAGGACAGAGAAGAGGTGGGGGTTTGAACATCATTTCTTTGCTGGAATGGAATGAAGCCTGAATAATCAAGATGTTGTGGAATTTGAGCAGGAAGTCGGATAGGCTCTGGGTAAAGTGGATACATGAAAGGTGATGGATGATCTCATGACTGCTAAATTCCCAATGAACTGCTCGTGGGTGATCAAAAAGTTGGTTACATGCAGGGATAAGATTAAGCACCGGGAGGTTTGGCGAAAAATGCGCGAGGAAGGCAAATTCAGAACGCAAAAGGTGTATTAGAGAATTGAGTGGAGAACAGGAGAAATTTGAATGGTGCAGACTGATCTGGAACCTATGTTGCACCGAGTCGGGGACGGGACATATACGGGTACGGATACGGGTACGGGAAACGGCAAAACATAAATATTTTGGGTACGGGTACAGCAAGAATTCGTAGTAATGTCTTTGATAAAAATAAGATAGTGGTATTTTCTAAAATGTTCGTAAACAAATTAGAGCTAGAAATTAGTAGATTTTTGAAGCAGTAATAAAATAGTAACATAGAATTAACTCTATTTGTGTTCTTGCCTTTCTATTAGTAGTAGAATTTAGGAATCAGCATAGAAACGTTTCCTAGAAGTACCCATCAAGTATTCGATATGGGGACGTCCCCGGTACGGGTACTTCACCCTGGGGCCGTCCCCGTGCAACATAGTCTGGAACAATCAAGCAAGACTGAGAGCTCAGTTCACACTCTGGTTGGCATGCAACAGGAGATCAGCAAGGCAAGCAAGGTGTCTTTTGTGATGAGAAGGAGTCAATCAATCATCTGTTTTTTGAATGAAGAAAAACAAATGGAATCTGGCAGGAGGTTATGGACTGGTTGAAGTGGAATAGAACACCTGAAAACTGGGAGCATGAAGTGGTTTGGCTTTGTAGATCGAAGTTAACAAAAATGGTTGTGGCAGAGGTTTTATATAGCATATGGACAGCTAGATATGAGTTGTGCTTTGGGAGACTGAATATGGAAGGTAATCACAGAGAGAACACTATAAATCTTATCATATAAACCATTGTATATAAGGCATGGTTAGATCCTAAGTTGAAAGGAAAATGTTCTAAATTGATGGTAAAATCAGATAGGGGATTGTAAAAAGGAGAAAGGATAGATGGATCGAGAGATCGTTTGTACTTGTATGTTTTGGTAATGATTTTTTTTGTTATTCCAAAAAAAGGTTTTTTGTATTCCTTTAATTTCTTTTACATTATTTGTAAATAATTACATTATGAAATTATTTATTTTATTCTAATACATTTTGAACATTATTTATAATAAATTACACATAGAAGGACTATATTTTAGTTATGAATTATCACAATTATTTGAAAATAGTTCGTCTCTTGAAAGACGGTATTTCCATAAGTTATGGAAAGACCAAAGTTTAAACTGCATATTAGAAGAAATCAAGATAAAATTTTTGAGTTGCATTAATCGAGTCATAAACTTATAACTACCACACGTTGCATAATAACATTTTAATATTGCAACTAAAACCGTTTATCTTTCTATAATTCAGGTCACACACGCCTGCACTGTACTTGATGTGTTTGTCCCGATCACTATACTGTTATTTGTAATAAATGCTGGCACAGACTGGTTATTCTCTGGCTCGTTGTTTTGATTTGACTCATCTGGTTGAATGTTTTCAGTCGTCCCTGCAATTAGAGGTTGCCACTCGCACCTCAGACTGGTACATTAATTCTGGTGTGACTAGTCATATGGTATCTTTGGCTCCCCTTATTATGGTAATTTCCATGTTTTAGTTGGTAATGGTGCCTCTATTCAGATTTCTCATATTGGTGATTCTAAGATTTTTGATGATTTATGTTAATGTGATGTTCTAGTTGTGCATGAGATGACTAAGAATCTATTATCTATTAGTAAACTGACAAGAGATTTGAATGTGTTAGTCACTTTTGATGATCGAAACTTTGTGATTCAGAACAAAGTTTCCAAGGTAATCGTGGGGGTCACAGTGAATGAGGACTTTATGTTTTGGATAGAGGCTAGGCAGCTCTATTTTCTCATTTGTAGAAGAATAAAGGACATGCATCCTACGAGCTTTGGCACATTCGCTTGGATCATATACCAAGAACAATTATTTCCAGTTTACGGAAGTCTAGTTTGCTTTCAGTTTCTTCATTATTCCTAAACTGAAGATCTGCGCCCCTTGTGTTATGGCTAAAGGTTAATGGTTAGCGTTGTTGAGAACCATAAACGTGTTGCGCACGTACTCGATTTGGTACACTATGATTTGTGGGATGCTTCCCCAATTTTATCACCGAATGATTTTTCATATTATGCCTTATTTATGGATGATTATTCTCGCTTTACTTGGCTATTTCCACTTCGTCGAAAGTCAAATTTTGTTCACACTTACTTGAAGTTTGAGGCATTAGTCGAGAATCAATTTTCATCCAAAATTAAGGTTTTTTAGAGTGATGGTGGTACGGAGTTCGCTAATACTCGGTTACGGTCCCATTTTGCCTCCAAAGGCATTCACCACCAGGTCTCTTTCCCTTATACTCTGGAGCAAAACAGGCAAGCTAAGCACAAACATAGACACGTTGCGGAAATGGACCTCACGATGTTGTTCCACTCACACATGCCCATTTCTCACTGGGATGATGCTTTTGCCACAACAATTTACATGATAACCATCTACCTAGTCCGGTTTTACAGGGTGCTTCTCCTTATGGGCTTCTTTACAGCCGTGATCCCATCTACTCAAATTTTCATCCGTTTGGGTGTCGAGTATTTCCTTTTGTTTGCCCATTTTCTGAGCATAAGTTGGCTCCCAGAAGTATTCCTTGTATCTTCATCGGCTACAACTCACATTATAAAGATTTTTTCTACCTTGATTCTGCTATAGGAAAGGTTTATATCACTCTTCACGCTCAATTTGATGAGGAGTATTTTCGTTATTCTTTATCCACAACATCATTAACTGGTTCTCCATTGTCAGTTTTAGATGTTTTGGCATTTATTGATCCTGATGGCGGTTCACCTCCTCCACTTCCGGTCTCTACACCATCTTCTTCAGAACCGTGTTCCATTTGTGCCATAGATTCTCCACCAACACCCAGGCCGGCACCTCCTATCTCACCACTGACTAGTCCGCCTGCTCAGTCTTTGCTCAACTTGGCCTTTTCTTTATAAGCCTCCTCGGCCGATTCCACTCCTCCGACCTCTCCTTTTCGGGCTCACACTCAATATATGGCTACTTATTCAGCTACTGGAGCTATTCGGTGCCTGGATTATTCTGATATTGTCGCCCATGGACTTATGGCTATTCTGCTTGCTCAGTCCGAACCCACTAATTATCGCTCCACTCTTTAGGATCCATCTTGGGTTTCTTCTATAGATAAAGAGATAAAAGCTCTTCGCAGCCAGCACACATGGGACTTGGTTCCTCGCCAATCGGATGTCAACATTGTTGGCTCCAAATGTTTTTCTCGGTTGAAGCATCGTTTTGATGGCATGGTTGATCGCTACAAGGATCGCCTTGTTACACAAGGTTTCTATCAAATTTTGGGCTTTGACTTTGATCACACCTTCAATCCCGTGGTCAAATTCTCTACTTCTTGGACATTTCTCGCCATTTCTGCGATGCGTTCCTGGCCGCTTCATTAGCTGGATTTGAAGAACGTCTTTCTTAATGGCATTTTTGATGCTCTAGTTTATATTGAGAAACCCGTATGATACTAGGACCCTGTTCATTCAGATTATGTTTGTCGCTTGTGAAAGGCTATTTATGGTCTTAAGAAAGCCCCTAGAGCATGGTTTTAGCATTTTAACACTTATTTGACTTAGCTTGGTTGTCAGTGCAGCTCAACCAACACTTTTCTGTTCATTCTTTTGCGAGGATTATCCTTACTGTACTTTTGGTGTATATTGACAAAATCATTCTTACAAGTAACGATTTGACTCTTCTTTAGCAGTTCATTGATCGGACACACCGGGAGTTTGCAATCAAGGACCTAGGCGCCCTCCACTACTTTCTTGGCCTATAAGTTTCTCCTAAATCATTAAGCTTACTTCTTGGTCAAGAAAAGTATGCTCAAGAGATTCTCGCTCGTGCAGGAATGTATGATGCTGTTCCAGTCTCTACACCATTTGTGCCAGGTTCTCAGTTGCACAATTCGACCAGTCCACCATTTTGAAATTCAACGTTATATCGTTCTCTACTTAGGGCTCTTCAGTACCTGACCATCACTTCTCCTGATTTGTCCTTCTCGGTCAACACTGTCAGTCAGTACTTTCAAGACCCTAGAGACGATCATTTTGTTGTTGTTACGTGGATTGTTTGCTACGTTTGAGGCACGCTGCACTTTGGTTTCACTTTTTGGCCTGCCAGTTCTCTTGAGGTGTTGGGGGTATTCTGATGCCGATTGGGCTCATTGTCTAGAGACTCGCCAGTCTACCTACGAATATGCTGTTTTTCTTGGTGGAAACCTTATTTTCTGGAGTGCCACGAAAAAACCCACAGTTTCTCGTTCTAGTACCGAGTCCGAGTATTGTGCTCTTGCCAACACTGCTTTAGGCTGACTCATTTGCTCTGAGATATTTGAGTTCCCTTGTCTGGTTCAGCGTTGTTGTTACGCGATAACAGTAACGCTATCTTCTTGGCTCAGAACCTAGTTGCTCACAAGCGAGAAAAGCACATCGACATCGACAATCACTTTGTTCGAGAGTTGGTTGCTTTCGACAAGCTGCATGTTGTTCATATTCCTATTTCTCTTCAGATTGCTGACATCTTCACCAAAAGGCTCTCTCGTCCTCTATTCGAGTTCTTCAGATCCAAGTTTTGCGTCGGCGAGCATTCGAAGTTTCGGTTGGGGGGGGGGTGGTTTTAGAATAAGTCAAGTCAAGTTGAGGATTAGATTATATTTGTTATGGATTGAGTTATTAACTAGACTAGAGTTATACTAGTACTAGTTTACCTTTTGTATTCTATTTCTTCTCATTAGTAATACCAGATTTATTACGAAAAATATTGTTTTATCAACTTTAAAAAATTATCTTTATTGACTGTTGTTTAACTGACTGATTGAGAATTATTTATAGATCTCTTTGATGAAGTATATATTTTATAAAAAACAATGTACTAAATTTTACAAATTTCACCTATTTTACTTGTCATATGTAATTTATGAGGGAACACGAAAATGCCAACATCTATAGAAATATTTAATTGTACTTTATAACTAATCTTCTGATTTTTAAAATATGAATTGAAATTTATTAGATATTTTAAATAAAACTAGATGAACAAAGATAAATAATTTTAAAGAATGAAACTATAAATTATAACTATACGACTGATTATGTAAAATGGAGAGTATATTCTTCTTATATCAAATGCATGAAGAAAAAAGAACTTAAACATAAAAACAAATCGAAGTTACATTCTTATTATAAACTGAAATGTCATTCAGCCTTTCAAGGTATCTTCCTATCAGGGAAGAAAGAGTAATGTACATTTGGTCCGTAAGATTACAATGTTGTAACGGGCTCAGCCCTTGGCCAAGGGGGGAATGGAGATTTGGTACTCCTTCTATCCTACCTTAAATTGAATAAAATATTTTTTATTCACGAATTTATGAACAAAAATGGTCAATAAAATATAAAATATATTTTTATTATATTTATATAAAAATTATACATGATGCAGCATTTAAAATAAATTTATATTTATTAATATTATAATACATTTAATTTTTTTTTTGAAAAATTAACTAAATCTTTGTTGATATTTAAGTTGTCCATAAATGAATCCTTTTGGTAGTATACCGGAATTTCAACGTATTCCAATTTATTTCTGGAAAACAAAATTAGTTTAAATGAAATAATTGATTATGTATTGAGAGAATACATTTCATTTTTTCAAGGAATAAAATGAATAAGGAGTAAAATTAGTAAATTTTTTAGAATAAGCAAATGCGGAGAGAGAAAAATGGAAGTATTAAAGAATGAGAGAGGTGTAGCAATTTTGAAAGCATTGATGAAATGATTAATTGATGTGTTAAGTTTTGAGGACGCCACTTGTAAAACAATTGTAAACGCTGATGTGGTTAAATGTGGGGATTACACTTGGTCAAAGAATTGCTCTTTTAGTATATAGTATATATATTTGACGGTTAATATATTTAATTACATATAATAACGACAAATAAAAATTTATTTTTTAGAAATAAATTGTTATGACGAATCCAACAATATACGATAATATTATTGCTTATATATTTATTTAAATATGTGGTCAAAAGTTTAATTTAAAATGGTGCAAAATAGTATAAAGAATAATGTCAAATAGTAAATGGACAATTTGAGTTGGGACAGAGGAGTATTGATTTTCTTACAAGTTTACAGAAAAAGGGAAAGAATTCCGAAAACCAAATCAAGGGAAAGAGAAGCAGACTGAGGGAGATAGGGTTGTAGAAAGAATGGGGGAAATTCTTTTGTCCGTACTTCCTATATTTCTCGACACATTTTTATTTTTAGGTGTTTATTTTATAGAGTCCATCTCTTGAAAGACGGTCTTTTCATAAGTTTTGGAAAGACCAAGATTTAAACTGTAAATTTGTAGAAATTAAAATAAAATTTCGGGTTGTATTAATCGGGTCATAAACTTATCACTCATAAATGTTACATAATAAAATTTTCATATTGCAACTAAAACCTTTTACCTTTCTATAATTCCAATTCAACCCCGTCTTTCCATATGCCTATGGAAAGCCGGTCTTTCCCAAGACTTTGCATATTTTATATTGACACACTTTTCATTTTTGGTAATATTCCTTCAATTTCATCCACTCACTCTGCTTTTTATATTTTACATTCAATTTTATCCACTCATTTTCTTCCCCTAAATTTAAACAGCTAAACTTATGATGCCCTTTTAGAGAAAACGGCAGGAGTACCTGATCTTCGCTTGTTAAGATCAGCCTTGAATCTGCAAGGAGTTTTTGATCCACTAAACCAATTTCACTTCTTGATATTTCTCCAAAGGTAAAAATTAAAAACAAAAAATAAATTGCTTAATGAAAGGAGAAAATCTTAAAAAGAAGTTAACAATTCCAAAGTTTTTTGTTTAGAAAACAAATAATCCACGTATTTATACCATAATTTCTAATAGTAAATAGAAGAGTGTGAGAAGATGTCAATAAATCACCGGCGGTTGAATAGACATTTTTTTTGAGTGTGTCTATTAACAGGTGATGTTAATAAGTTTATGTACATCACACTCATTTTTTTATCTTATACGCTACATTTATTAAATAATATACAAAATTTTGAAAATTTAAAATATTTTATATCATATATTTTATATTTTTACTATTAGAATATTAGATAAATTAGAATCAGTTTAAGAAAGGAATACCCTTTCTGATTGGTTTTGTACATATCCTTTTCCATATCTGATTCTATCTTGTATACCCTTTG
>JAULKM010099280.1:0-10940 GCA_032355605.1 Rubia tinctorum
CTACCTAAATCTAGCAATCTTCCAACAAAAAGATAACAAAAGAGATGTTAAATGCTTCAGAAAACACATGCATTTGATGTCTCATCAGGTTTAGTGTTATTGGCGGAGGTGGAGGGCGGAGGAGGATCTCACTATACCTATTCTGGTAATTACCAACTCACGGTTATGGATGGTACTTCTGTTTTGATTACTTGTTTTGGTAATTCTATTCTTAATTTTTAACATGATGTTATATCTTTAGAACTTCATAATATCCTATTTGTTATTATAATTACCAAGTGTCTGCTTAATGTTTCTAAATTTACTCATGACATCACTGTGTTTGTTGAACTTCACTCAGACTATTGCCTTGTTAAGAATTTGCAGGGTCAGATCCTTCTAAAGGGAACCATTGTGATTGACCTACTTCACATTTCGCCCTCTCCTTCCCCAATGTCACCCTCTGTTTGTTCCCCTGCTGCATTTTGCTCTGAGTAGACCTATTTTCGATGCTGGCACCATCATTTGGATTATCTCAAAAGGTTATTGGCCAGCTATCCATATCATCCGTAATTTGGAGAGTGTAACAACGGCCACACCTACTGTGCAGAACTGATTCTCCCTCGTACAATTACGTCCCGGCACTCCACTATAAATTCTTCTCTTTAAGCCTAAAGAGGAAAACAGATAGGAACCATATCGTTGATTCTAAGGTTGCGAAGTATGTTAACCTTAGTTTTCTACTAAGCTATATCTATCTGAAACCCTTTGGGCTAAAAGTCCAGCTAAGACTAGTGTACGGTAATCTTAACATTTACTCGGTGACCCACATCGATACACCCATACAGTCCTGAAATATCGCTACGCCTATTACATATAGGTTTTACTCCCCGGGGGATATTAATAAATGTGCCAATATGAAAGTAGCCTAAGGTGTATGTCAACATGGTGTAAGAATCATTCAATTAACAATAATTTTAAGAACAAGCCAACAAAATGTTCATAAGCATAATAGGAATTAAAGATCTAAAGAATCTCAAGGCTTTCTGGCCCGAAGCTGTAAGATGGTGTGTGCCCATTCTGAATAGATGCCATATGGTAGCAGAGGAAGAAAAAACTCCAGAGGAGGCGTGGACTGATTAGAAGCCTGAGGTGAAGTATTTTTTAATATTTGGATTTATAGTCCATGTTTTCGTACTTGATCAAAAAATGAGTAAGCTAGATGATAAAGGAAGGAAATATGTCTTTCTATGAGTCAGTGATGTGTCCAAGGCATGGAGACTTTATGATCCGATTTCAAAAAAAATCCATTGTTAGTAATGATAAGGTATTGAAGAAGAAGAAAGTTGGGATTGGGGTAGAACGGATGAATAAATAAAAAGTGATGTCTTAGAATGGAATGACGAAAGTAATGAAGAACATGATGAAGGCGAGATCGCTGGAAAAAATTCAGACACTTCGTGGAAAAAAGTTTGTTCATCTACTTGTGCATTAAAAGCAAATTTTAAGATGTTTCTTCTACACCCAATGTGCACGCATGTCAAAAGTTGCAAAATGACCGATTTATAGTCATCTCCCTTTGCAACCCATTCAAACAGTTCATCGCCAACATGCGTTGATCCGTAGTAATACCGCTTCCCCTTCTACATTTCTTCAAAGATGAATCCATTAGGGAGATTAAATCCAAGTACTCTGCAATAGGGTTTGCACGGAGCTGCAGAGTTTGCACAACACGACGCAGCGCAATACATTTCAGCGTGAGGATGGCAGCAGAAATTCGGGTATGAGTGAAGAGATGGATTAGATTATTCCTAATCTCTATGGGTTCGAGAAACGTAATATCGATCACAATCGGTCAAACTTTATCATAAATGCTATCACATCCACCGGTGGATTCTGGGAGGCGACATAACTGAAAGTTTTGGAATTAACAGTCAAAGATCTGAAGGTTTTCACCGAGGAAAAAATTTCAACAATTATGTTGTTGATAGGCACGCGCCATCAAAGACTTTTATGTGCATCGAGATCTGGCCATGCGTCGCTGATCCCGGTATCGTGCAATAACAATAGCGCACACGCCGCCAGAAGTTCTACTGTAAGTGCCAACCAGAGTTTGGTTCTTTTCTTTCTTTCAATTTGTGTCTGTGGGGTTACTAATTTTTTTTTATTCCGCATGTTTTCCTTTAATTATTAATGTTTTATTCTCCGTTCAAGTCTTAAAACAGATAACAAGGTAAAATTTTAATCTATATTTTAAATGGTCATGTTGGGCATGTATTAGCTACATTTTGATTTTAGCATTAGATTTAGAATGACTGTACTAAACTATGTTTTTTGGTTGACATTTTACGGGAAAATATGTTTGGTATTATTATGTTTCCAAACTAAGTTAGGAGAAATTGAAGTTAAAAGTTGTTTAAATACTAAACATGCACGCACATATCATTTTTTTCTTTTTAGATATTTCACACATAATTAGATATTTATTCATTTTTGGAAATGGAAATTTCAAATTATTTTATAACCTACACTTTACAACAATGACTTAATTTAATAGTTAAATCTAAAACTCTATTTATAGCAAACAAAAGACGGCGAGTTTGAAGAGAAAAGTGGGGGAAGGGTACAACTGCAAGCTTGATTCCATTTAGAACTTCTTGTGAAATTCTCAGTTAGACACATTAAACTTCTCGTGAAATCCTCAATTAGAATATTGAAGAGAAAATTCGGTGAAGGGTTATGAGAATCCTTGTGAAATCCTCAGGAAGAATCCAAGTGGCTTTCCAATAATTAGTGATTAAGACAATAATCTGGATGGAGTGGGATATATCCCTTTCTAGGTTGGTAAATAGTTAATTGTTCTATCGTGGTGGGTGGAAAGAAATTTTCTTTGGGCACGACATTAGTGTGAATGATATTTGCGTATGTGAGTTTGTCAAATGTAAAGAATTTGGGGTTCTCATTCAACTAAAAATTACCCGACAAGGAAATTACTAAAACTTAATCCAACTAGTTAGGGTATTCTCCAGTCATTAATGTTATCAAGTGATATGTAAATGTGAAATAATATATACATTTCAGTAACCCTATACATTAGCATGGATGTACTAACCTTTTTCCATTGACTATGGCGGTTGTTTTCTGCTTATGAGAAATTTATTTTGCATCTTAGTTTTGTTTTTATTTACTAACACATATTTTACAAACACCTAAAATCCTTAATTGATCTCATTCTCTAGCCTCTCCCACCTTCTCATTTATTTTTTCTCTTCTTTTTACTAAATGAACCAAAAATTCTAGTTTTGGAAAATGGATTGATTGTGCTTGTTTCGTGCAGTGTCTGTGTTATGCATGATATGTGTCTGGACTTGTTTTCTTATTTTTGTAATTTTTGTTGGGTTTTATCAGAAAAAAGTGATTTCAAGCTAGATGTGTGATGTAAAACGTAGAATAGGAAAGATGAAATCGCTGACATTTGTCTGTGTTGTGAATGATATGTGTCCAGACTAGTTTTCTTCTTTTTGTTCTTTAGGTTGGGTTTTATCAGAAAAAAGAAGTGATTTCCATTTAGCTAGGGTGGTTAATAAATTATCCTTTTTTCTTGTTGAAAAACTTCCCATCTTGTTTTCTTCTGGGCAAAATTGTTTGATTTTGAAGTGATAGTTTCAGTTGAATGACAATAGCAAATGTATGAGATGCAATGACAATAGAGACACTCCAAAGTATCGACATATTCATGGGATTTGCATACATGAACTTGCTGAGTTATCAATTCCTCTGAAATGAGAATAAGGAAAGTTGGAGGCCTTTATTGTACAATGCAGTGATCAGATTATACCTTGAGAGCATACTGAGCTTCTAAGTTTTGAAATTGAACTTGTGCGAGCTCAAGACCTCAACAAGCTTAGACAACAAGAGAATCGACATAAGATAATAACATCTTATAAGGGATGGTTTTGTACTCTTTGGAAGTAAAATCGATGAAACTCTGGATCAAGGTAAGGCTAACATACAGAACAACCAATCTGACAATGTTCTTCCAGAAACATATGCACAGTGTAAGCAAAACATGGTGTACTTTACATCCTCACACTTTCACCAGATTGTTTGAAAGAGTTATGTCATCCTTTCAGCGCAGTAAATTGGAGGAAGTACCCCATGTTTTTTGTGGGAGGAGCTACGACTAGGGATATTGGCGATGAGTTGTGGGGGCTGAGCGGCGTTGGGGGGGTTGTGTGGCATTAGGTTATTTACGGAGGTGGGACAAGGAGGTCTTAGGGTTTAGGATTATAGAAGGAGGTGGTAGTTGCAAGAGGAGCTGGGGTTTAGGGTTATTGGCGGAGGTGGCAGGCGGAGGAGGAGCTATGGCTTAGGGCTATTAGCGGAGGGTTTCTTGGTGACGATGGATAGGCGGTGGCGGAGAATGGGCAAGGGGTTAATATTAGGGTTGGGATTCGATCGTAGGGATTCATGGCAGTATTAGAGCTGGCATTGGCACTGGAACTTCATGGCGATAATGGCGTAGCTAAAAAATGTCTATTACAGCCACTTTTTCCCCTGTTAAAGAATTTTCATGTTGTACATACACATTTTTCATTATATTGCTAATATATTTATTGTAATTAATTAAAAAAATGAACAATATATTATAATTTGCTACAGTGAACATACAAATATTGACAATTGTAATTCATTTAACTTTTATAAATAAATAATAGGTATCCAATTTTATAATCATGACATCTAAGTGTCAAAGATCTTTGGCTGCAAGATAAAATATTTTTAAAAATTAATTTTTGCAACATTCATTTAAATCGGCTTGATGTAGCTAAATACTTTACATTTCTTGACCGCAAGCTTAACTTTCAACTTCATACTTATTTCGTGTTCAAAAACTTCAATATCAAGAACTGCAAGTGGTTCCCTCATCAAATAGTTTTCACCCACGTCCTCAATTTGATACCATATACCATGTTAGAGGTTGATCCTTTGGAGGTTAAGACTTTTCACCCAGTTCCAACTGTTCGAACCATCTGCTTGGTAAAGCTTTAGATGTTCTCTGTGACATCCAGCCTGAAAAAATACACAAATGAAGGGCATTACTAGGATATCTCATACAAGGAAACAAGAAAGATAATCAAAATATTTCCAATAAATAGTGGTAGGTAAGCTTTAAATGATCTTCTGGCACCGGTTCAAAAAGATCTCATTTCAGTCTTTATTTTACAAAGTGGGCACCAATGTCAACCATTACTCAGCTATGTTTGATGGTTTGAAGAGTTTGTGTTCTAGCATTGGCATATCGGTTTTAATTGATTGAAATCGCATCTAGCACGTTACCAACGTCGATCCATGATGACAGAAAAAGTAAATTTTCATATAAGTTGACAATTTTATCCATTTTTCTTAAACAATGCCTCCAAATTTATTGCACCGGCATTACACAAAATGCACAGGTATTCATACCAGTGCTGAGTACTTAGAAAAAAATGACCTTTGCTCTCAAGTCTCTTAAAAATGATTAAAAGTATAATTAAAGCAGTTGTGTCAGGCTGTGCTTGACTTACATAGGCACCGGATTTTAACTCATGGGCACCGGTACGTATACCTGTGTTGAGTACGTAGAAAAAACTGACCTTTACTCTTGAGTATCTTCAAAAGAATTAAAAGTATAATTAAAGCATCTCTGTGAGGCTGTTTTTAACCAACATAGGCACCGGCTTGTAACTCATGGGCACCGGTATATGTACTGGTGCTACGTAGCTTTGCTCTCTAGTGCTATGGAAAAAAATATTATGTAAGCTAAGTGAAGCTGAGCTGGGCGCCGATACTTATATTCAGAACCAGTTACGTTTTAAAGTGATAGTACATGGCATAGAGTAAATTGTAAAAGATTACTTACGAGTATACAAGGCATCAATCATAAGAACTTGTGCAAAGTATACGTGGAATAAGAACAATTTCTTTATAACCCTCGTAAGTATTAGTTGAACTTCGAATATCAAAGTTTCTTTTTAGGTCGATCGTAATCAGGTTTGGGAATGCCAGTGTATATTAATAATTTTGCAATTAGATCCCTTTGACAGATTAGGAGAACTTGAAATGTAAAACTAGATATGCTTCATTAATATCAGTGGTGTTCACAACAAATAGCCCCCCAGACATGTATCCCTTTCCTACAAATTGGCCATTTTTAATGATAACTAGTTTGTCAGTTTCAGACACTAGTTTGAGACCGACCTTGTTAAGTAGATTAGCAGATATCAAGTTTCTACACAGAGAAGGAACATAGAGAACATTTGAAAGAGATAAATTCTTTCCGGTGGTCAGTTTTAGAAAAACCTCCCGTTTGCCGAGAAATGGGGCACTGCTTGAGTTTCCCATGTAGACTTGTTCACCATTAGCGACCTCCTCAAAAGTTGTGAATAGATCCTTGTTTGCGCACAAGTTCTTGGAGGCTCTAGTGTCAATGATCTAGTCCGTCTTATTTTCTACCAGTTTGACTTCGGAGACTACAACAGCAATGGTCTCCACATGTTCATCTTCAGTAAGATTGGCATGAGGTTTGTTGTTATTCTGGTTTGGTAGATAGGTTACTATAGCATCTTTGGGGAGAGTGAGAGTTGTGGGATTCTTACAATCTTTGGGGGAACTAGGGTAGCTTGGAAATAATTTTAATGCCTTTCTTGTACATGTCCTCCAATGTAAAATGGAGTATTTGTGTTGGAAGACCCTTCTCCTCTTAGGTATGGTTGTGGTGGTCCGCCTCAATTTTACCCTTTGTTGTCCTCGCGCCACCAGAAATTTGGGTGATCGCGGTATCAAGGATGGAAGGAATTTGCATAGGGTTCTTGTCTATTTTCCCCTTGGTTCCCTCGGAACCCTTATTGTTGCCCTCTAGAAAATTGCCTATTTTCACCATTGAAGTCTAAGGCCTTCACTTCCTCGAAGTCATCAACCACTTGCGGACATGTATCATTCAGTTGATAAAGATTGTAAATTCCACACACCTTCACTTATTGAACTCTTACCTTCATAAACTCTTACATCATGGAAGCAAGTGCTTGGACTTGTTCCTCAACCTTGGGAGAATGCGCGGGCTCCTCTAAGGTCTTCACACGGGATCAGGCAACAAATTACCTTGTACCATTGACATTTTTTTGTTTGTTGTTTTATGTTTTTCTAGATTTTCTTGCCTTCTTGATATTTTATTCAGAAAATTTAGGGGATAGGAATGTTGATGGGTTAGTCTGAGGGATTGTTGACATGGGGTTCATCGAAGAGTCTACTGTTGTCTGATCCGATAGCTGAAATGGATGACGATGAAATTGCAGATGATGAACCCAAAAAATGAGTAAGGTTCTGTATGTAGCCTTGTTCGAAGAACTCAACTTCATCCTTTGGTATGATTTTGGTCACAAGCAGAAATCCACCCCTATAATTCCTAAGATTGTTGCTATTTGCAGTTCCTATTTTACTTCATGCCTTCTAAAAAACAGAGGAAATGGCAATTATGCACATACTAGTATTTGAAGTAATAATTCATCCATTCATTCATATATTGCCATACGTCCAAAATGGAACCCAACATTTCTTCCTTTTTTCTCTCATAAAAAATATTCACACAATTCCATTGAAATACATTTAAAATACACATTTTTATGTCGAAATTTTTTTAAGATGAAAAGTGATATAATTTGAGGGTATTTATTTAGTTCATTGGTAAATTCTATGTATTGGCAGAGCCGGTCCAATGAGATATTAGTGTTGTCAATCAAATTTCACCACATTTGGTGAATATCGATGAAGAGGTTGCTTTGCATGATCTTATTTAGGACTCCTCCTTCACTTGGTCTTCTAGAGTTTAGTCAAGTTTACGTTGATGGGTGGTCGACTAAAATTGTGGCAAAATAAATAGGGCGAACGACTTGGGAGGCCTCTGAACTCCCTCCATCGTCCTTTTTAACCCTTTATCTTTTTTTCTGAACACTTTTATCCCCTCAACTAACAAATCTGCAAGTCATGGCCTTTCCGTCTGGTCAAATTGTTAACTTCAGTAAAAAACGTTAATTTTGAGGGCAAATTAGTAATTTCACATTCACTTTTTTATTTTCTCCTTTTCCATCTTTCTTTTCTCATTTTCCATTTTTATCTTTCCTTTTTCCTTTATTTATTTTTTCCTTTCTTTCCATTTTTCCTTTTCCCTTACCCTTCCCTTTCCCCTCTCCCGATTCCATCGGCGGCGACTCCATCCCTAGTCTACAGGAAAATTTCCACCCAGACCTCCGGCATGCCTCCATAATTTCCCAAAAAACACGACATGTCGCCGGTTGCATAAAAAATTGTGGTGGGCAGAATGGAACCCATCAAATAAATGACCAATTGCATCCTTCTTGAGCAAAATCATAGCAAATCTAGCCACAGGAAAAGTCACCTTTTTGGAGACCAAAACTTGACCGGGAAAGTCACCAAAAAAGGAGATTGGATATGCTCCCAAAAATGAACAAAAGAATACAAGACATAGGCAACTTCAATCTTAAACAAAGAAAAAATGAACCCAGACTATGAACTTTGAAACCCATGAAGCCAAAACAAGCATGTTGTTACTATTTATCTTGTGTCCAGAGATAAAGCTCGCCGAAAAACGCAACCAAAATCCTGAATTTAACATCAACTAAAACTCAGTCTTCAGCAAGTTCAAGAATCCAAAACAGAAAGATAAGATATTGAGGCAAAAAATAAGAGATTAAAACAACAAATAACTTGATTAAAACCATATCTAAAATCTTGAAAAAAAACATTAAAATCCCATTAAAAGGCTCATTGCCGCCGGAGCAATCCACCTTCTCTACGTCGGTGTCGTCGAGGGACGGAGTCAGGTAGACCTTGGGCGGTGGGCAAATTGAAGCAGAGGTGAGGTGTGGTGGGTTTATGGAGTTGCTAGTGGGTGAATTGAAATAGAGCTGAGGTGTGGTGGGGCATCGGAGTCGGCGGTGGGAAGATTGAATGTGGGGTTAACCGTTAGTTAGTTATAGTCTAAGCTTTTCATTTGTATTTATATATACCAAGTGATTTAAGGTTTGAACATTAATTAGTTGATGTCAAACATTTTTATTTGTATTTTTATATATTAGAATAAGGAAGGGTTGATAATTGATTAATTTACATCAGCTTAGTTATTAGTTAAAGTCAACAAAAGAAATGGACGAATTTTAAAGTTAAGAAAAGTTCTTTTTTTAGCTTAGAGCGGTTGCTTGCAGCTGCATCCAGACCATGAAATTTTTGGTTGATTTCTAGGTTTAGTTGGGTTTACATCACAAGGGGTTTAGATAGCCTTTGTTAGTTTTCTTGTCTAAATCTTGCTATGTCCTTACGAGCACCTAGATCCTATTTTGTGAGCTCCATTTTAGATCCCTCGTAAGCACTTTGGGAGGTAATTTCCGTATCTCTCAAAAATACAATTTATAAGCCATAAATTCTTCCTAACTATAATTTTGTAGATAGTAGCAAATCGGGGTCGTCCACGAAGAAGAGGGACCTTCCTAAGGGTTCATGCAAATAAGGGTGGATACCAAGCTAGATATATACATGCATATATATTAGAAAGCATGTAAAGAGGAGGGGTTTTGGTTGGTTTTTCTAGGTCATGAAATTAAAGACAATTTAACTAGCAAGCAATGTAAATCTAGTAAATAAGCAACAAACTACTAAGAAGAGATTAAATGCAAGTTACGGGACCTTGGGCACAACTGATTTCCACTTCCAAGCCTCTTATCTATCCTTGGACATACAAACTATCCAATACTTTAACTACTTGTTGTGAAGATAAATCTTCTATCCTTCTTTGATAGTATTTTACAAGAGTGAATTCAACATCTCTTGCTAATGACTCCTTTAGTCGATCAACGCCTAAAAGTATCCCATTAATGACATTAAATATGAAGAATCAACAAGCTTGGTAACACTTATAAACAGTACATCATGTCTAATCATTTAACCAATTCATACATTTACATAAGATTAGTCAAGAACATTCAACGTTCATAAACTTTTCATATTTGCTACACAAAACAAACATGACAAAGAGTTCAACATTATCACAGTCATCTGGTATTCATCAAATCATCAACCATATTGGAAGCTCTAATGCATGCTCTTGGATTCCATATCACAAGAGGATAAAGTTAGCTACTTTCTCCCAACCCTAACAAGCAATCATATACTCAAACTTCCAACACGATTAATGAGTTCAACATCCAACATTCAAACCACAATAAATGCACAATAGCAAAGCATTAAATAGCTCATATATAGCTCTCAAGACATGGGCTTGGAAGCCTTAATCAGTTGCTCCCAAGACTAAGTTTTGCTACAATTCATACTAAACATCAAAAGCAATTCAAACATAAAATCAAGATGAAACAAAGATGAAAATGGTAGAAAATTAGGGTTTTTGGTAGCAGAAATCGGGAGAGTAAATTTTTGTGAAGGAGAGAGGATAAAGTGATATTTATAGTACAAGAAAGTTAAAAAAAAACATATCAGGGCAGCGACTTGTCGTGACACATGCATCGTGAGTCACGACAAACAGGGTAAGCTGCTCTTCAATGTCTTCTTCTTGTTGTCTAAGGGTGGCCATCTCTTCTTCACGTCTTCCAGTCTTCATTGTTTTCAAAGCTCAAATGTAGGTCTTCAACTCTTCAAAACTTCAAAGTTAGTCTTCAAAAAATCACCTTGTCACACTAAATCCTCTAGAAAAGTAACAAGAGCTCAAAAGTTTCTCTTACTCTTCTTAGAGAATTTCAAGGCAAAGTGCAACATTTAGAGCACAAGAGTATACAAAAGTGAATACAAAAGATCCCAAAATCACTGTATAATATGGACACATCAAACCTCCCCACACTTGAACCTTACTCGTTCTCGAGTAAGAAAAAATTCAAGAACACAAAGAAGTTCACATG
>JAULKM010099281.1:0-10940 GCA_032355605.1 Rubia tinctorum
TTTTACGTACTTGGTTAGGACTACATTGGAACATAGGTTTTCTAGTTAACGCCTAAAACGGTAAAACCAATTTTTCAGTGCACAAGTTCATGAATTGTTGGGGAGTGAGGAAGAAGATCAGCAGTTTCCTTCATCAGTTCAGCAACCGATCTTGGAAATGGCTGATGATACTAACCATGCACCGAGTGCAATTGAGATTTCTAGGGTAGATGCAGTAACACTTGGAGGTAATCATCTCTCTACAATTCTCTGTCTTATATTTGTTCAAGAGAATCCGTTGTATTGATTCTGACTGTTAACATGTGATGGACCTTACCAACATGTCATTATTTTCTCTCCCCCCCCCTGTCTTGTAGCTGCTATTGACTGTTAACATTTGATGGATCTTGAAATTGCATTTTGTGCCACTTTCAGCCTTTCCCAATCTCCTTAAAGTATTTCGGGGTAAGCACGATGAGAAATGCTGTTTAAATGATTTCCTCACTTACGCGCCCGGAGCCAGGGAATGCCATGAAGCCACCTGGCTGGGGAAGAAGGCGAGGCATGAGCTATACGTTTTCTGGTACCCGGCCGGAACCACTTCAATGTAAGTGACTATTTTTACACTTTGTTTTACTTTTTGAAATGTATAACAATGATCAGTGGTATGTTCAATGTACATAAAACAAGTTTTGTTTTTATTATGATCAGTCCAAAGGCACTTTTAAATTCAATTCAGCACAGAATCAAGTCTTTTCTTCTTTCGCTGGACTTCCACAACATGCCGCTTTTCCTCACCTGCTTGGTGCAGTTTTGGGCACCAATAACGACAAGCAGTGGGCGAAAGATACTGAGTGTAGTAGATCAGCCATTTGCTCTTCATGAACTTTGTAATGGGTTCATTAAGTATCGGTTCTATTCCATCCTGTATGGAGAGAGGATGGAAGATATTAGTGAGGCTGATCCTGTTGGTAGGGCATTCAGACGGGGTTGTACTGAATTCCTCCCCAAGCATAGACAGTTACTCCATAGAGGAGCTTCCGCCTAAGCATTATGCTAAGTACTGTGGCATTAAGGGTTATTTGGCTCTGCAATTTTTAGACGCCAGTCTTGTGTTGGAGTTCTTGAATTCCTCTCGTTCCAGCCTGATTTCTATTTAAGCATCGCCTCTCCAAAGGTTGGTAACTGATGTAGTAAAATTTAGTGGCCGATGCCATTCTTTACTAAACAATGATCAGTTTCCATGCACTGCAGTTCATGTTTATTTTTTGTTTTCGTAGGTGGCTGGTGTTGAAATTCAAGAAAAAGTTTGTAGAGACCTAACGTTTGATAACGCCATGAATTCTGTGATGCATCGTCTGAGGGATATCACTTTAAGTCAAGTCTGGTTCCCTTGCATTTGTCAGGGTGGAAAGGTATCCTTCCTAGGTGATATCAACAGCGGCAGTTCCAGTGAGTTTACTCATTTGTGTAGCGGTTTGCAATTTCTCAACTGGTCCAAGGGGATCAACTGGGGGCTTGCTAACTTTTTGTTGAAGTTTCATACCCATTTGGTGGAAAATGGTAAAAGTTGGGTTGGAATAGCACATTCACTGAACAAAATTTGTTTTTTCAAGAATACAAGTCAATTCAGCCTATCTGAATATCCTCTGGCCATCCTAGCTCGTTCGGCCAATCTCAATGCTTGTTTTGCAATTCCCTTGCAACTAATCCATACCAGTCTTCCTCCTTCCATACTGGAATTGTTTCTTCCGCCTAAACACGATGGAAACACAGAGGCTTTGCTAAAGCAAGTTTTGTCCATTTTGGCTAAGGCATTCTCAGATGAGTTTGGATTAAGACAATCTGTGGAATTTTCAGTTCAATTGTCTCCTTCAGACGAGAAGGATAATCATGATTTTGTTTGCTTTGATGTACATCGAGGTGGCCTATCTATGAATATAGCTGGTGCCAGGTGGTGAGCTCTTAGGAAATAGAGGAGTAGAAGTAGTAGAAGAAGAAGATGATCATGTTCAACCCTATCTTACTAATGACGCTGCTTCCATGAATGAAGACTCCATTCTTATCAATCACGAAGCCGAAACTTCCAGCTTAAATCCTGATGCTCGCTCTGAATCTGGTCAGCAACTTCAAGTACCGACAGAAAGTACAATGGGAGCTTGCTCATTTATTGGCCAACCTGATATCTCTCTGGCCATGATTCAACAATGCTATGGCAGAAATCTAGTAGATGCTGCTGAAGAACTTGGGGGTGATCATTTCCCAAACTCTGTTTGTCTTATAATCCTTGCTCTCTTTTAGTCTTTTTTATTTTTCTGCTCATTATTAATGAATACTAGAATCTGAAATCCTTTTGTAGTTAGTCGATCAACTCTGAAGCGAAGATGTCGGAGTCTTGGTATTATGAGGTGGCCATCGCACAAGAGAAACAAAGCCGGTCCAGTTAAACCAATCCCAAAACTCCCTACTATTTCTGATGATCGTGGTGGTGAAAGCCAAGAGTCCAACAAATCAAGAGCGGAAGAGGTAACACCTATGAATTCCATCCTTGCAAATCGAACTGGAATTGATGAGGTTGATCACAGATATGCCATCATTGTCAAGGCAACTTTCAGAGAAGACACCGTGAAGTTTCCCTTCTCTAGTAACTTAGGTATCAAAGCGTTGCGCAGAAAATTACGCATAAGATTCAAACTGAAAGTTGGGAGCTTCAAAATGAAGTATGAGGACAGCGGTGATTGGATTATGTTATCCTGCAATGAAGATTTGAAGTTTCATATGCGTACTTTAAAATCATCTCAGCAGACTACAATGCATTTGTCAGTTTCTCTAGCTACCAAATGATGGATCTTTCAGCTTATCATGTTGTCTTATTTGTATCTAGATTGCATTATCTGAGCTATATGCATCTTTCTTGTTGCCTGTAAATTCGAAGAGTAGGAATGTGATTGATGAGGCCAAGAATCTTTCTTGTTGCCATCAGTTGACTTTGAAAGAGTAGTGAAAAGACAGATTTGAGCAAAGAAAAAGATGTCTTTGGAGCACCTCAATATTTACATTTTAAAATGATGCATCATGTCCTCTGCCTCCACATTTGGTGTTGTTTAGGTCGCCTTGTGATGGATCCCAGTGTTGATCTTGAGAGTGCGGTTTTGGCTTTCGCCCCTCCCAAAGTCCGGAAAATATTTCAGGGCAAGTATGAAGAGAAATGTTCAGCTTTTAATCTCCGTGCTTACATGCCCGGCGCTAGGGAATGCTATGAAGATGCCCCCGCCAGGAGAAGGCCAAGGTGAAGCATCAGTTGAAAGTCTTTTGGTACCCTATCATAGACAAATCAGTGTAAGTAACATCCTTTAATTTTTCTTTCTGAAATGTGTCGGAAAACAAGTTTTGTAGTTTTGGTTTCTGTTGTTACCAGTCCACAGCTGCCTTCAAATGCCATTCAGCACAAGATCAAGTCCCGGAGGGTGGTGGGTCCTATGCGAGTGTAAGAGAAGACTACGAGGTTCAGTTGCATCAGCAAGAAACATTTGTGGAAGATGGCGATCAGCACTATCAAACTGATGATGCAGAAGACGTGGCTCAGGCTTCCCATGGAGAAATTCTTCAAGTAGAAGAGCGCCATTTTCCGGCATCAGTTCAACAATCAGGAATGCTGGTGAACACGTAGAAATGCTGGTGAACCTGAGATCACGAAAGCCATTCTTGCACAATATTTTGGCAGAAATCTTGCAGATGCTGCAGAAGAACTCGGAGGTGATTCTTCTTGCTATCCTTGTTTTTATTCAGCAGAAGCTGTCATCCTGATTCCACGTCTTGTTCTGCTGCACCTTTTGTAGTTAGTCGATCTACTCCGAAGCGCAGATGTCGGCCTTTTGGCATGAAAGTCAGAGCAAACGGCTTTTACCATTGTACTTGATGCCACTATATGTAAGAATACAACAAAATTAGCAAGAAATAATATGCCTCCAGATTTCTACAAGTCTACATCCGCCCAGAAACCTCTTCACAAGGGCCATTAACAGCAAGAAATCTCCAGATTTCTCCGGCGGGGTTTTCCCCTGCCTCTGCGACAACGCTGGAGAACACCCAAATCTAATCAGAACTTCGTTGAAAAAATCCAAGGCAAAACAACTCTGACAGAATTTCCCCCCTAATATCAAATTGCTTCATCTGAAATTGAAAACAATGGAAGCAAAATCCTAAACGCAACATCCTGCTTCATCCTCCTTCATCAAAGAAAAAAAAAAAAGGAAGCAAAACCCAGATACCCCTTGCCTCCAAAATCATCTGAAACCAATACTCAATAACTCCACCCTAAACGCAAAACCCAGATTCTGAGATTCATATCTCGAAATAAATAACGTGAGGACGGATTTTATTCAGCTTTCTCCAGTTACAAAACCATTAGCTTTCTTAACCCTCGAAACGGCGGGCTTCGCCACTGGGGACTTGGCGAGCTTAGCGACGGATCCTCCAGTCCGCACCTTTCCTCACGCTCGAGACCGAGGGCTGCAAATTCACCGCAATTCAGGTGGAGATTCGGTTTCAGAGAAGGAGAAGGAGTTGCGGTGGTGCTTGATGATGGAGGAGGACGAGGCGCCGGAGAGAGCGTGCAGATCTTGAGGTTGAAGAAGACACAGAAAAGTAGGGGCATTATAGACCTTTCACGTCAGTAAAATTATAAGGAGAAGTTTTTATTTGGGCATTACTATATCACGCCCTATATTTTACTTGTTTACGCCCTAATGCGGATATGTACATGTATAAAATTAATTTAATTTTTTAAAAATAAAAATATAAATCTAGTCACCACCATCGCCGCCGCTTGACCGCCAACACAGCCCTCGTCGTCCCAGGCCATCACCACAGCCCCATCGTCCCAAGCCAAGGCCCGCTGTCCCAAGCCCAGCCCCACCCAATCCTTTCACCGTGCCGATGGTTCTCGTGAAGCGACCCTCGAGCTAGGGAAACTAGAACGTCAGAGGGAGGAACGAGATTCGGACGACGAGACCCGGGATGAGAACGGGCGATGAGAGCCGTGTAGGGCTGGCGACGAGAGCCGGGTCAGACTGGTGAAACGAGACCAGGAATTGGGCGGTGAAACGAGACCAGGAATTGGGCGGTGAAACGAGACCAGGAATTGGGCGGTGAAACGAGAGCGGAAAAAGGAGAACCGGGGGAGAAGGGAAAGGGAGAACCGGAGAATGAGAACGGCAAGAAAGCAAGAACGTCCCCGGAGAACGAGAACGGAGAAGGAGAACTGCAGGGAAAACAAGAACGACGGAGATGACGCGTCTCGCCGGAGGAGACGCATGGGGAACCCCTACACCCGCCGACTTCTGGCGCCAGCGATCAGCTCCACCGCATGTAATTCAGCCGAAAATCAGCCGGTAAATTGACCAACAAGTTTTAGATTTTTCTGAAACTAAATTAAAATTTCATTTTTAATTTAAAATTTTAATTTAATTTAAAATACATATTATATTAAATATATATAAATAGAGAGCGTTATACAATAAAATACATGACATAATATAACAATCAACTTTTCTTTCGGCAGGTTTCCCTGGCCTGAGGGAATACCTAAAATTCAAATTGAAAGGAATTGTCAGATTTTCAGAGAACTTATCTACGGTTTGGGTCGTAGAATTTAAACTTCAGATTAAATTATTATTTTAGACCCTAACATTGTCCAAAATACATTTCCTAGGTCATAACGAAACTCTGTTCTTAGAAATTGCCCCAACGTTTTTCAAAAATTTAGTTTTAAACGGCAATTCCTACACATCTTTTAATCCACAAAAGAGGTGATTTTGGAAACACCATTACAAACCACAAGGAATACAAGTCCACGAAGAAAGATAGATTCAATTGTTGGATTCCAGTTCAGTAGAGCCACTCGATATGAGAAACATATTACACTTCATTTTTGCAATTATATAATAAGCTACAACTCATTTCACAAGGGAAGGGAAACGAGGCTGAAGCGAGGCTTGACAGACCATGACATTAGCGTTGCAGAGTGCTAACCCATGGCGTACTTCTGGGTCCAGCTCCGGGCAGTTGTCTCGTACTTGTTTCTGTCCGTCTTGTACATGTGAGCAATTTCAGGCACGAGAGGATCATCAGGATTCGGGTCGGTTAACAGGGAGCAGATGGACAGCAGCACCTGCAAGAAACCCGTGTAATTAGATCAAGAACAGAAGTGAGCAAGTACTAGTGTGTATGCAAAGATAAAAACCCTTTCAAAAGCAATAGAGGGTCCTATTTAGATAGGTAGTAGAGATCACTTCATTCGCTCTGGAATATAAGCATTAATAACAGAGAACATTACAAGGTTACAAGTTTCGAGATGGCAACATAGGAACATAGCCAAGGAAAAAGAAGACAAAGAACAGCATAGCATGAGCACACAACCACGAAGAGAGCCAATCAGTTGTTCTACAGGTATATGTCCCATCCATCAAGAAACCAAATCCTGAATTCAAGGCCACCTAACCTCGTTTCAAGGTTTCTATTTCAATCATGACATGCATAGTACGTTTGAGGAACAAAACTTGTTATGAAAAATCCAGATAAAAGTGATACCTTCGAGATTGTAAGAGCTGGGCTCCACTGCTCCTTCAAAATATCAAGGCAAATGCTCCCGTTGCTGTTAATATTGGGATGAAAAACTTTGGTCCTGAAGGCTACCTGCAGAACATATCCAAACATAAGCACTAGAACTGCAAAGATCAACTGCCATCATACATCAAAAGTAAACAAACTGTCAATAAATTTAAGATCAGAAGTCAAAACAGACAAACAGCTAGGTAGACAAGCGAGTATTTATCGAACAACATTCTAACCACCATACATGTAGTGGACTACTAATCCCTGCCCAAATCAAGATATCAATGCCAAATTGCTCAAAACACAATAAACTTGC
Source organism: Rubia tinctorum (assembly GCA_032355605.1). NCBI lineage: Eukaryota > Viridiplantae > Streptophyta > Magnoliopsida > Gentianales > Rubiaceae > Rubia > Rubia tinctorum. The sequence continues at coordinate 6,911 of JAULKM010099281.1, forward strand.
TTATGCAGAAAATAAAATTACAAGCAAAATATACTTCAGCTACAAACAAGGAACATGTCATTGATCACCTTCAAAGAGGCAATAACCAATATAATTAGGCTGGTTAAGCAACAACTAAAAGCAACACTCAATTGTGTAAAAATCGTAGAATAAAGCTACAAGATCAAGCACAGTGCTAAAGACCATTCAAGTAAGAAGCAATTTCATCTTAGCTGCAGACCGAAAAACATTATTCACACATCATGAGCGACAGAAAATGCAATCCGTACAGTACCTTAGGTGGCTTAAATGGATAGTCCGGGGGGAAATGGATGGTGACAAGAAAAACTCCACCAGCATAAGGACTCTCTGGTGGCCCCATTATTGTAGCTTGCCAGTGAAACATGTCTTCAGCAACCGGGCCTGAGGTCAAACAACCAAAGTAAAGTATGCACTAGAATGTCAGCTAACAGTAGCCATTACAACCATAAACAAGTTAGATAAGTAGATATGAAGCCGAATGGTATATGCATCCACAGTCGGTATACTAGTGCATTAACTCCATTAAAAATGGAATCAGCTTCTGGCAGACATAGAGTACACAGGTACATAAAATACACAGGGAAATCCATTTCGATCAGCTAATGTATAAACAACGCTTCCGTGCATATAAAAATCCACAATTAACAAAGTCCCTGCACTAATATATGCAAGAATCACCAAATTCCTAGAAATTACAGTACAAAAACTTGACTTTACAGAAAACAAATCATTGTCACAATGATGCATTTTAGCTAGCAAAACACAACTCAAAATCCTAATTATAAAAAGCACGTGCCTTTCCACATACACACATCAAACTCTGCAACAAGCATATATATCAGCTAGCAAAATACAACTCAGAATCCCATTACAAAAGGCACGTATCTTTCCTAATAAACATACATTTATATGCAAAAAGCATAGATATCAGCTAGCAAAACACATCAATCCAAAATCCCAATTGTAAAAAGCACGTATCTTTCCTCATAAACACATCATTCTCTACCACAAGCATGAGTTTCAGCTACCAAAACCCAACAATTCCAAAACCCAACAATTCCAAAACCCAATTCTAGCAACAAAAAAACAGCCAAACCAACTCCATAAACCCTAAATTGAACACCACCACAAGAAAACAGCAGAGCTCAGAAGGGCGATTAGATAGCGCGATCTAACCAGCGCTACAGGAAGTTGGGGGATCCTTCTGCAGATCCTTGAGCTCCTTCAAGATCCGCTTGGAAGCCATGGCCCGGAGTATGAACCCTAGAAAAATTCAGAAAAAATCAGGGAAAACTAGCTCGAACCCAGAACTCGAAATACAGAACTAAAAACATGGAAACATTGAGACAGAAAAATCGGAGATTGGAAGAAGAGTGGACTTACAGAGGCGGGATGAGAGATCCTTCGGAGAGTTGGAAATGAGAATGTGAAAAAGCAGGAGGAGGAATGCGTGAGAATATGGGGCTTTTATAGACCCCACTTCCAATATCAACAAATTAATTAAAGAACCATTTTTTAAAAATGAATTTAGGCAAAAAATATTATCTTTCATAAAGTTATGGAAAGATAAGGTTTAATTATAATGATAAAAGGTAAAAGATATTTGTTGTAATATTAAAGTTTTATTATACAACGTGTAGTAGTTGTAAATTTTATAACCCGGTTCATGCAACCCGAATATTTTATCTTTATTTCTTCAAGTTTACACTTTAAACTTTTTTTTTCATTACTTATGGAAATATCGTCTTTCTAGAAACACACTCAAAAATAACATGGTTAAATTATAATAATTTTTTATCAATTAAAATTTATTAAATTAAATTTCTTAAAAGTCAAATAATTAAAAGTGACATAAATTAAATAAAACTTCAATAAAAAGAGACCACCATAACACTTTTAAGAGTATATAAGAAAAAGGTATCTTAAAACGTGCTTTGATCCCTAATGGTTTCGAATTTGGTTCAAGTACCTCTTGTTTAAAAAATATTTATCCTTTTTTATTTCCTTTTTTAAAAAATGATTTTCTTCATTATAATGCACATGACAATTACATGGAATCATAGATCTTTCTAAATTGTGTGCTTGTGAAAACTGTAATTTATGCACTTTTATATTATATGTTCTGAAAAATAATATAGCTAATGTAGTAATGCCATGAATGACACACAACTTATCTGTATCTACACACTTTACTTTTTAATCTATATTAGGCAAATTAGCACACTTTGAAAAATTACCCCATTTGGCAAAAAAATAACACTAGAAATTCCTACACTATCCTTACTAGTTTTTCAATTTTGCAATCAGACCAACTTTAATCTACACCAAATCAGCCCATTTAAAATTAACTAAACCCATTTTTCAAAAAATAAAATAACTAAACCCAAATCTGCTAAACCCAAACACCCTAATTTTGATTAAATCAACACAACCCCCAACTACCCAATTCAAAATCTCTCTCTCCTCTAACTTCCCCAACCAGTGGCGGAACTAAGGGGCGAGCCAGTGCCCCCCCCCCAGCTCCGATGGTGCTTCCCTGCTGAACAATAACCGCCCCTCCTCTCTGGTTCCGCCACTGTCCCCAACCCACAAACTTGCCCAATCAATGACCCTTGGGAAATACAATCTGAACTCATCACATTCCCTTTGATTCTTGAATATGCTCCTCCCGTTATTCACTCTTATCTCTTCATCTTCTCGAAAATTCTTCCTTTTCTCCTGAAACCCTAGTTTAGATTTGTGCTTTTTTTGGTTAAAATCGTTGAACGTCCACCCCACATTCTTGAATAATTGTCTTCCCCGTCCCTAAGCTACATTTTTAATGTTTTTTCGATCAATTCCTCTAGCGAAATTGTCCAGAGATGTTACGTTTCCAACACTTTTAACCCGTCGGAGTTTGTCCCCAAGACGGGGGTGAATGATGCGACCTTTGTTTGGAGACCTCGGAGAAGCAGCGGTGCCGGAGCCTTGTATCGGTCTTAAAGAGCCAGATCTGGCCATTATAGACTAGGATTTTTTACCCATTTTTTGTCATTTTCCTCTCTTTTCCCCCAATATCATCAACATCATCAGCGAAAACTGAACAACATATAAAAAAATGTTTGGCACTGAACATGATAATCTGAATTTTGAAAACCCTAAAACAAAAAAGCAGATCGAACATATCCCTTTCGTCCCTGTTCAACGGGAGAGGGAAGTTCATCCCTTCTTCAATCGTTTAGCATTTCTTTGTTCCTTCAGCCATGGCATCAGAAAATACAACATCTCATTAGGGTTTTGCGATTCTCCACTACCTCACCGATGAAGCCATGGGTTACCATGCAACACCGACGATGGCGGTTTAACCTCCTACACACCGGTGACACCGCCTGTAAAAAAAGTTCTGAAAACCTGTTCATTTGTGCCACTGGTGATTTGATGATGTGTGACTATGTGTGCATTTGTGCCTGTGTACTGTAACCCATGCTGATACTGTGGCTATATACTACTATGTTACAATAGCATGTTCCCTTTTTTGATTGCATGTCAGTGATCTGTTTTTGTGCTTTTGTGTGAACATGTTAAAGAGGTTGACCCTGTGCTGGTTGTGGATATGTTGGTCTGATTTTTTGTTGTTGATGATGTGGCTGTGGGTTATGTTATGCTAGCAGTTGTTCTTATACTGTGGGTTTATATTAACTCATCTTTGCATCTTCCCTTTGTAATGCCTATTCTGTGAAGTCCTTTTGTGCTGGTTCTGTGATGCATTTTTGTGTTTGATGAAACACACACTGTGAGGCCACCGATCTTAATGAAATTTGTATGTATGTAATAACTATGGTTAACCAGAAATTATATTCTCTTATCTACTTTTTTCAACTATTTCAGGGTATAACTTAAAACAATGCGAGAAATTTTAACATAAAATGAAATGAAATGAGATAAATAAATAGATAATATTAGCAATAATAAAACATTGACTTATTTAGAGAATTGTTTGAGAAAGGAGAAATAAATAATAGTACGCCAA
>JAULKM010099282.1:0-10939 GCA_032355605.1 Rubia tinctorum
TCATGCCAGAGGCAATCATCGCAACATCGTTGCTCGACATGGTTCTGTTGCACAAAGCCAACAACCAATGTCACAGATCAGATATTTCGAAAATAACAGATATCAATCACAGATGTTTCGAAAATAACAAAACACTTGTTTCGAAAATTTTAAACAGATTTCGAAAACTTTAAACAAATTTCGAAAATCTCCACTTCCAATATAAATAATTCGTTTCAAGACTGTTGGAGTTTAATTGTGATATTTCCAATATAAACTCCAACAATAATAACCCGACGAGCTGGTATATAATGAGAGTGGTTTAGAGTGGAAACTGTGGATTTTAAAGGATTACCAACTTCTTTTAAAGATCATTACCGAGAATAATGATAAAAATATTAACGGTTGATTTTATTCCTATACAAAGTACAATATATATACACACACACATGTGTGTGTGTGTTATGTATAAAATCAAATGGAAAATGATTCTATCTAGGGCACAATATATGCACAAAATATAACAAAATATCTCCTTAACACTCCTCCTCAAGTTGGAGCACGTGGATTACGAATGCCCAATTTACCAAGAATAGTCTGAAATGCCTGTCGTCCAAGGGGTTCAGTAAAAAAATCCGCAGGTTCACTGGAAGTGAGAATATGATGGGTTACAACTTCACCAGACTGTACTAAATCATGAACAAAATGACAGTTAATCTCAATATGTGTCGTATGTTCATGAAACACAGAATTGGCTGCAATGTGAAGAGCCGTCTGACTATCACAGTATAAACGCATAGAAGAAGAGTGTCCTACGCTCAAAGATCGAAGTGACTTAAGCCAAAGCAACCATGACAACATGCAACAATCATAGCACGATACTCAGATTCAGCCGAAGAGCGAGAAATAGTAGGTTGTTTATTTGTCTTCCAAGAAATAGGGAACTCTCCAAGCATAACAAAAATATCTAGTCAAAGAACGACGCGCAATATGGAAAGCTGCCCAATTAGAATCACAAAATGCAATAAGTTGAAGCGAGATTTTAGCAGAGAGAAATAAATCTTGACCTGGATGGCTCTTCACGAAATCCAAAACCCGCAGTGCAGCCTGCCAGTGTGCCACACGTGGATGTTCCATAAACTGCACCAAATTGTGCACATAATAACTCAGCTCCGGATGAGTGATCATAAGATAAATAAGCTTACCAAAAAGTCGTTGATAGTGCACTGGATCAGTACAAGCCAGTCAATCTGCGCATGCCAAATTATGTTGTTGTTCCATGGGAGAATCAATAGGCTTGGCAGTTAACAAACCAGTATCTGTCAGAATCTCATGAGCATATTTTCGTTGACACAGAAACATACCATTAGGTCTCCGAGCAATCTCAATCCCCAAAAACTATTTCAAAACACCAAGATCCTTCATATGAAAGAAGAGCAGATATACTTCTTGAACTCAGCCATCAGAGTCGGAGAAGATCTAACAATGATCAAATCGTCAACATAAACCAAGACATGGAGGGAAACACCTTCACGCAAGTAGGTAAACAAAGAATAATCTGCCTTACTCTGAACAAAACCAAAGATGCAAATAGCTGCATCTATCTTAGCAAACCAGTTCCTAGGTGCCTGTCGAAGACCATAAAGATATTTGCGGGTCTTAAAACCAGATCAGGCGCAAAAAGGGTACATCAAAGAGGGGGCCTCATATAAACCTCCTCATCCAGATCCCGGTGCAGAAATGCATTATTTACGTTCATCTGATGAAGATCTTATCCAGGATTAATAGAAACTGCTAAGAAAGATGAACCGAGATCATGTTGGCAACCGGAGCAAAGAACTCGATATAATCAGTGCCCTCAATCTGATGGTTTCCAAGAACAACCAACCTAGCCTTTTAACGCTAGATCAAACCATGAGACCTATACATGGTTCGAAACACCCATTTACTTCCAATAACATGTTTACCAGGCGGCAGATGAGACAGAACCCAGGTATTGTAATGCTCAAGTGCATCAATCTCATCTGTCATTGCCGCTTTCCAGTGAGAATGACGAGAAGCCTCAGAATATGTAACAGGGTCGGAGCCATCTGTAACTGTATCTAAAAATCTAGAATGCGAAACCAAAAAATTATTACAAGAAAAATAATCAGTAATTGGGTAATGAGTACCTGAAGACGCTTCAGGTGTGGTGTGAGAGCAGCAGATGGGGGTTTAAAGCGCAAGTAGCAGTGCATACTTAGTCCTTCAATTTAACAAGTGGTTAGCAAATGCGACTTTTAGGTGGACGAGTAGGCTGTGGCGACGGAGATAAGTCAACCTCAAAATCAGACCAAACAATTGGCTCAGGGGAAGCTGATTTCAGCTCCGAAAAGATGAACTGCGACTCAAGTGAAGAAGATCGAGGATTGACGAACCTCGACAAGGGCGGAGACGGCACTAGCTACGGTGGAGCGGATACTGGTGGTGGCGCAGTCAGAGCTAGCGGTGGCTCGGAAGCTGGAGGCAAAACTGAAGGAGGCAACGATAAGGCATCGTACACGACAGGCGGTGACGAGTTTACCAAATCATTTGAAGCACTCATATTAGAAACAAATGCGTATATAAAATAGTCTTCATAAAACACAACATCTCGGCTAAAAAACACAGTACGAAACTCCAAGTCATAAACATGCCAAGCTTTCTTGTTAATCGAATGACCTAGAAAGAAACATTTGCAACTTTGGATACAAACTTACCACGCGGATTCGGAAGCTGAGAAGCAAAGCATAGACAACCGAACACACGAAGATGGTTGTAATCTAGTGTGCGACTATGTAGAAGTTGATAAGGCAAATGACCATTCAACACTAATTTTGGAGTGCGATTGATCAGGTAGGCAGTAGTAAGAATGCATTCTTCCTAGAAGTCAATAGGAAAATGAGCTTAGAACCGGAGAGTACGAGTCATGTTCAAGATATAGCATGTACACATTAGAAGTCTCGAACCGAATTCCTTTCTCTACTAAGTAAGATTTGAGAGGAGCAAGCAACAACGGATTCCCCGGGATGGTGGCGGTTGGCTTTGGAGCAGGCAAAAATGTCGGTCAACGAGCGGGCCATGGTACCTGGAGTGAATTCACAGGCATTAACGACATTCTTGTGATGCTCCTACTAAATTGAAACCGAGTGAACACGACCAATAGCAGGCAAGGCACCAGGATATGCCATCTGAGAGTATGATATTCATCATCGAGACCAATAAGAAACTGATGAACCCTGCTCCTTAATGGCAATAGCAGCAGCAGGACATGCATATGTCTGAGACAGAAAGTAAGCAAAAAATCCATCCCACGGTTTCTTTCACCATCAATAATGGGCAAAAATAGACTGACCATTCTGACGACAGGTATAAATGGCCACACGAATCTCACACATGCGCAAACCATTCCCAATAGAAAAATCCTGTTTAAGATCATCACAAAGCTCCTTAGCAGATGCACAATAAGTAATAACAAAATGAATGAAGTGATCAAAAGTTTGAACAATCAAACCAACAAGCATAGAGTTCACACTATTATAGTCATTATAAAATGGATCACCAGGGTAAGGTTTGACAATAGAGCCATCAAGAAAGCCAAGCTTACATTTTGCAGAATATGCATTATGTAAAGAGGTACTCTAATAGTTAAAATTATCACCCTTCAAGATCATCGGAGAAATAATCAAACCTGGAAGATATGATGGATGCATATAGTAAGAATGAGTAGGAGGTTAAACGTAAGTGAGAAAATCTGGCAGAAACGTAACACTGGGAATCTGGAGCAGTAGCGGTGAACCTCTAGCGGGGGAGACCCTGGGTGGTGGCACCAAAGTCGGCAAGCAAAACAAGGGCGGTGGGCGAATCAGCTATGAGGTGCAATTTTGGAGCGTCATCGCCAATGGCAACATCAAGATCCTCGACGTTAACTTGATTGTAGAGATTTATAAAAGCGAAAGAGAGCAGATGGCAACGGAAGTGTAGATGTTTTCAACAGCAGCGATGATGATTCAGCTACGACGGCACTTGAAGAACAAACAGAGCGCCGGCGGCGAGTCGTGGGTCGGAGAGTGGTAGGCGGCGGTAGTTTTTTAGGTTTCGAAAGTTTAGAATTTCAGGACTTTTAACTCTGATACCATGTAAAATATGAACGGTTGGTTTTATTGGTGGTACAATGGTACAATATATAGGCATCATGTGCATAATCACAAATGGAAAATGATTTTTATCTAGGGAACAAGATATACACAAAATATAACAAAATATCTCCTTAACATCAATTATAATAAATTGAATTGACATCTAATCTGAGAGTCTGTCTCCTGCAAGACGCCTTATAGTGAGATTAAATGCAGATTATAAATAATGTAATATTAAATCGTAGCTTTTAAATTTGGGGTCTAAAATATATAAAATAGTTTTTCTCATGATTTTTTAAAAGAACACTAAACCCGAGGGACTAATGTGAAAATTATCAATAATAACATAAACCCTCGCCTCCCTCGTTGAATTTGCCATCATCTTTCCGCGGACGCCATTCACAGACCATCCTAAACGAAGCCTGCATTATGACGAATTGGCATATTTTGGAGCTCTTTGAATCCTCCATGTTGAGAAACTTATCATCCTCGTCGAATTAATCCGACATTTGTGAAGCTTGACACGACGAACCGGTCATCGTTGTTAAAATCGACGGTCATTTTGAAAATGAAGGGTGCACACAATGGCGGAGGAACAAGGGGGCTGGAGGGGGCTCCAGCCCCCACCAAGGAAAATTTTAGAGCTATTTTTTTTTGAAATTATGCTTCAGCCCCCTAAGAATTAGTTTATATCACTTCAGGCTCCTCCAAAATATAGAATTTTTAAAAATGGATAATCAAATGTCACATGTATTAATCCGATTTGTTCTCTATATTTTCTATCCTCTCATCTCCTAACTAGTAACTACCTATTTTCTCTTCTCACAATCACATTCAAACACACGTTCACGGCTGACCTCCTTTCCTCTTCCAAAAAAAAATTCTCCCTTCCAAAAATTTCAAAATTTAATCCTTTCATTTCCAAACTTAGTAATCTTCTGATTCTACTCTACATTCACATATATGGTTAATTTGGGAGGATAAATTCAATCTTTGGAAGCAAATCAAAGGTTAGCTTCATTTTTTGTTTATTTAAACATTATTTATTTATTTGACTACATTATATATAATTATTCTCTTCATTGTATATTTATTCTGCATGATGTGTTAAAAATAAATTAGTTCTTATTATAGAAATATTGAAGTAGAAAAATTAATTTGAAAGTTATATGTTGAATTATACAAAAATTATTTCTTATAATCTTATTCACATAAATTCAAAAGTACATAAATTACTTCTTATCAATACAAATTATAAAAATTGGAATATGTTTTTATTAGTTTCAAAATTACTAATATATAGTTATTTAGTTAATAAAATTAAATTTCACAAATGATAATTTACTTTGTTTATTTATGTAGGATATGAAGAGATTTTTTTCAACCTACTAAAAGAAATCGTAGTGGAGATTCTTCTAGTACAACTAATGATGAAATCTTGGAAAATCGCTCAAGTGTACAATTTAATGTGGATGATATTGTTTATGATCCCGGTTTAAGGAAGCCAATTGAGGAGTTTGATAACGTTATTCGTGATCAAATTCATAGAGAGTATATTGTTAAGCGGCCTTGTCAACCAATTTGTCACAATTATCCTAAAAAAAATTTGCAATCAAGAAAGGAGTTTTCAAGTTAGTTGGTATAGAGACTTTCCATGGCTAGAATATAGTCTGTCCAAAGATGCAGCATTTTTGTTTTTGGTGTTATATTTTTCCTCCATCACATAATAAGGGAGGTGAAGTTTCTCAAAAGGCTTTCTTAAGAGACAGATTTACTAACTGGAAAAGGCCAAAGAAAGATTTTCTCTTCTTGTTTAGGATGCGAATAGTTGTCATAGTGATGCAAGGATGAGTGTTGAATATTTTAAAGATCAAAGACATATTTTGATAAATGTGTTCCAAGTACATGATTCTACCTCCGAGGCTTCTTATTGCACTTGTATAACTACTATGTTAGATGTTACACGATTTTTTTTGAGACAAGGGCTACCTTTTTGTGAACATGATGAGTCTTCTAGTTCGATGAATCGAGGTAATTTTCTTGAACTAGTTGAATGGTATTGTCAAACAATGAAGATGTTGCCAAAGTTCTTAGGCAAAATGCTCCAGGTAACAATCAAATGACTTCCCCTCCAATTCAGAAAGATCTAGCTCGGGCTTGTGCTGAAGAGGTAACACATTCTAATATTACTGATATTGGTGATAGAGTTTTTTCTTTGATGGTTGATGAGTCTCTAGATGTTTCTACAAAAGAGCAAATGGGAGTTGTTTTTCGATATGTGAATGAAAAAGTAGAAATTATTGAGCGATTTATTGCTATTATACATGTGCCAAACATTACTTCTATTTCATTGAGAGATTCTATTATGGCTTTGTTTGTGAAACATGTGTTGTCTCTAGACAAATTGAGAGGACATGGATATAATGGAGCTTCGAATATGAGGGGCGAATTTCATGGTTTACAAGCCTTGATACGAGAGGAAAATCCACAGGCTATGTACATTCATTGTTTCTGTCATCAGCTCCAACTAGTTCTGGTATCAGTTGCTAAAGAAATTTCTACCGTGACTGATTTCTTTTCTTATGTCACTTTGATTGTGACTTTGGTTGGGGCATCTTGCAAACGAATGGATAAAGTCAGGGAGTATGAACGTGCTAGAATTTATGCTGCTTTAGAAGAAGGACAAATTACTAGTGGTTAAGAGTTGAACCAAGAAACTGGTTTGGCAAGACCCGGAGATACTCGTTGGGGATCACATTGCTTCGTTTACATATGATGTGACCTTCAATGATACAAGTTTTGGGTGATATTCATGACCATGGAAGCAGTTCAGAGAATAGAGGTACTGCGAGAAGTTTGATTGATAAAATGGATACTCATTAGTTTGTGTTTGTGTTGCATTTGATGAAATACTTGTTGTCAACCACAAATGAACTATCAGTTGTCTTGCAACAAAAAAATCAAAATATTGTCAATGCCATGAATTTGATTGCTTGTGTGAAACATCAATTACAAGTCTTCAGGGAAGTTGGATGGGATATTATTTTGGAACACGTTAATAATTTTTTGTGGGTTGCATATGATCCCACTACTTGATATGAAAGACAATATTACTAGGCGTGGTTATGGAAGAAGAAGGGGGCAGGTCATAACCAATTATCATCATTACACGTAGATTTGTTTCTTCAGGTATGCTTGTTCATCATATTTTGTTAAGAAAGAATTATTTCTTTGTGTTACTCACTATTAACTTTACAATTTCAATTGTTGATTTGATCATACCAGAGATGAGCAATCGTTTTTCATAAGTTAACACAAGATTGCTTAGTTGCATTGCCTGTCTTGATCCAAGAAATTGTTTCTCCCAGTTCAGCGGTCCAGAATTGATTCATCTTGCAACTATGTATCCATAAGACTTCTCTCATATTGATCACATGTATCTTGAATCTCAGTTGAGGAATTATATCCATGTTATGAAATATGACTCTGGATTTTCAAGCATTGAAAACTTGGGTACTCTTGCTCTGAGGTTAGTTGAAACTGATTTTCATAGAATATTTCCGTTGGTATATCGGTTGATTGAGTTGCCATTGGTTTTACCGGTCGCAACTACTACAGTGAAAAGGGTGTTTTCTTCTATGAAATTTGTGAAGACTGATTTGCGTAATCGCATGGGAGATGAATTGATGAATGATAGTCTTGTTGTGTACATTGAGAAGAGGATTTTTTGCAACAATCGACAATGAATCCATTCTACGACGTTTTCAAAGCATGAAATCTCGAAGAATACAATTGTCTTCACTTCCTCCTAGAAGTTAGGTTATCACTGTTCAAATGATATTTTATGTGTATGTTAAGAATTTTACTGTTCATCATATTAATTTCAAGTATTAAGTATTATTGTATTTTTTTATTAAAAATATTCTAAATAGCCCCGCCACAAAAGTTTTCTGGTTTCACCCCTTGGGAGGGGAGTGGTTGGTTTTGGAAAAACACTACGACTATTGAGTTACTAAACTCTTGCATGGAAGTATCACAAAGGTTGTAAATATGAATCTAACTTATTTTGGGCGCATTTGGTTTACACTTCCAGACTATCCATCGATCATTAACCTATTATTCCAACATAATGCGTCGACTGCGTAATGTGAAGAGCTTATCATCACCTTTTGAGTAAAGACATCTCTGACCTCCCCTCGGTTATATCTAGAATGAGTGAATTGGAGCCAAACAATAGTCATTTCCCTGGGGTCACTCTAGACGATCAACGCATAGAATAGCCCGCATGTAGTAATAAACATGGGGCACAATACGACCAATTCAATGTCCCGCGCATGAGAAATTAAAAAAATATCTCAATTGTATATATCCTCTAAAAACGACTATGAGGATCATCCTGGAAGCTAAAAGTTCCTAGTGGGTACATCCGCAAAAAGACGAAACAATCGGATTCATCCTAATATGTAGCAAATAATCAATCCACAAGTATAACTATTGATAAATCCATGCATCAATCACACACAAAAAAACATAAATACAATTGATAATCAATCGCAAAAAGTGGAAGACATCAAATCTCACAATTTTCATATTATAAGTGCTTACCAATTGCTCTCAAGATGTAATCAATTCTAGAATCCTAAAATCCATAACAAATCTTACAAAATTCATGAAGAACGTGTAATAAATGTGAGGAGTCAATGAAAACTAGGGTTTTGGTCTGAAGGGTCGACCCTTTGTCCAATCGATAATGGAGAGTATTTATACAAGAGAGAAAGAGAGGCTAATATTTGTAGTCAACTAGGGTTGCAAGGCAGTCTTCGCGGATCGTACACATTTGCATAACCAGCGAACTAGATGGTCCATGGCTCCAAAATAAGCATCACATATCGTGCAATAACTCGCGGTCTACGTGTTGAGAGTCATTCGATCCTCAACTCCCAATTGAACGTCGCGGACTGCGCATATGTTCGTGCTCCGCGAGCTGGGAGTCTTCTGGATCTTGGCTTGCTTCCCTTGCTTTGTCTTCAGCTCTTTAACTCTTCTATAATCTCTCAAGTATTCCTTATTCTTCTATCATTTTCGCAAGTGGTCTTCCTCTGATGATTTAGTTTTCGCTTCTAAGCTACTCTTCAATCCTTGACCCAATCATAGAAGGACTCCAAGCTAATTCTTAAACACTTTACAAATCAAAAAGTTAGGATACAAAAGCATACAATGCGATCATAACCAATTAATTGACAAAGTATCTAAAATACTTACACAAAACCTACAATCTATTACAAATATGAGTTCAAAATATGTTTTAAATGGGGTATAAACTAAGCACATCAATGGTTATTAGTGTATTTTAAAATAAATATTGCAAATCATTTAGATGAATGAAACAAGGTGATCTTCCATCACATATCCTTTTTTAATTTCATCGCCGAACTACTAAAGTTGTTCATTTTCTTTAAACACCATAAGAGCGCAACAAGGCCTCAAGTGAATTTCAAAAAGAGTGCATTCTATGCGGAACAGGCAACTATGCGGAAAGATACTTTTCCTTTTACCTGTCTAAGGGTTCCCATCTACAAGGGCAGAAAAATAGTTCCAACCTTTGATAGAGAAACTAAACTGTAAAGGGCTAAAATGTAACAATAAATAGCTGAATTCATCATGTAGCTCTACCTTCCACTCTATACGCCACACCATGTATTGAGATTGCCGGAACAATGTTGTATTTAACGATGGGGATGAGCTTATTTGAAAATCAATCATGGCACACACCTTTTCTATATCCTAGTGTTGGTAAGCACTTACAAGGATAACTTTATCTTTACAAATCAATTCCATGTCGGAATAGTTTTTGTCAATGTCGATTGTCTGTGAACATTAGAATTTTAAAATCAATGTCAATCATAAATATATCTGCACTTTTAAAATTATAGGAGTAATATCAGCAATTACCAGAGAAATGGAGGATTACTCAAGTTTTTTTCCAATTTGTTATTAAGGATTGTCTCTTTTTTTTTTATTACAATATGTTTTTGGGTGTTTCTTTTTATTGGTTCTGTCAATAAAATGTAAGTGGATATATTCTCAAGAGTGAGGTGGCAGCTAGTTGGGGATAGCCACTTTTAGATTAACTTTCAGGTTGTGAAAGCCACTTTTTTAACTTTTAAAGAAAGGACCAATCAAACTGAGACATGCCTTGTTGAAGTTTTAGCAAATCTTATGGAGAATATATATTTTTTATTGGAAATTTTCTCTCAATTTATCACGTATGTTTCTGAAAAGACCCATCACTTATAATGCCTCTTGAGGCTCGCAAGTGCCCCTTTGTTTATATTTTCCCCCCAAAATTGCCGCGGTCGCCAAATCGCAGAGGAGAGGATTGTAGGAAATATTCTTAGGTTTTCTGAATAGATAAGAGCAACATAGTATTTTCTAATTTTTTGAAATTTAATTTTTTTTAATAGGGGTATCATAGTTAAATCACATAATTCCACTTAAACTCAGGTTATCAAGGTTAGATTGACACTTTCGACCAAATAATAAGGTTACATAATTGCACTTTCAGATTTTACAGGGTTAGATTGTCACTTGCAACCAAAATATGAGGTTATTTTAGCATTTAACTCATAAATTTTTAAGCTGATTTTTAACTTCTAGTTCAAAATAAATAAATCGAGAAAAAAATTGGCAACTAATTTTTTAATTAGTTTAAATTTTGGTAAAGTTTTGGGAAAGACGGTCTTTCCATAAACTTATGGAAAGACGGGATTTAATTATAATAATAAAAGGTAAAAGGTCTTTGT
>JAULKM010099283.1:0-10939 GCA_032355605.1 Rubia tinctorum
ACTGCCTTTGATCTGCACATTGTATCCCATGCTACTGCAGTAAAGCCTCCTTCTCCCTGTTGCCTCCCCCAGATGAAATAGCTCCACTATTTCTTTGTGAATGCCTTTAGGGAGTTTAAAAACACTAGTCCAATAACCTGTGATGCTCAGGAGGACTGTGTTAACCAGTTGTACTCTACCAGCATAAGACAAGTTTTTGGAATCCCACCTTTTCAGCCTCTCAGTCATCTTCTCCAATAGAATGCTCCAGGTTGCTGCCTCCCATTGGATTGAGTTCAGTGGCAGGGCCAAATATTGCAAATGGAACTCTCCTTTTACAATCTGCAGTATATCCAGTAACATGTCTTTTGTCTTCCTCATTCATTTTGGAGAAGTAAATCTGGGATTTCCCCTCATTGACAGCCAGACCAGTGGTCTTCTTGAAATTCAGCAAAGCTCTTTTCACTCCATGTATGGATTTGGTGTCGGTAGAAGTAAAAATGAGTTGATCATCAGCAAAGAGTAGGTTGTGAACTCCCACTTTCTGGCATCTCTGGTGGAAACCAATGTTTTTAGCCTTAAACTGTTGATCTAGAATCCTTGTCAAATACTCCGTACTGAGAACAAAAAGCAAAGGGGAGAGAGTGTGTCTGCCTACTTTTCTCCCCTTTTCCCATCAAAAGTTGGAGATAGGTTCCATTGATTGAGAGGCTGAAAGATGAAGTAGTGACACATCCTCTGATCCATTTTAAGAATAGTCCTGGCATTTTAAACATTTGTAGCCACTAGAACAGGAAATCCCAGTTGAGGTTGTCAAAGGCCTTTATCAATGAGTGATTTATTTATGAAACCAAGGTCGGTTGGTAGAACCTTTAGGCCAAAAAAGACCTCATCCTAAAGCTTTAACAATCAAAGGCATGAGTTAGACTGAGGATCTAATAACTTTTCTGAGGAAGAGGAACAATGATAGGCGGCTGAGATCCTACCTAGACAAATACAAATCCAACTTTCAGTCCTACTGAAGGAAGAATGAGTGACTAAAATTACCCACAATGTATCATAAATCCATGTAGCTGTAGTTCAAATAATCAAGAGCACATGCTAAAACAGACTGATTGCTACATGGGAAAAATACTGGTAGTTAAACAAAATTAGGTAAGGAATTTGAACAACGGATGAATATATGCAATATCTCCAAGTAACCATGAAACAATCAATAGCACATGCTTGAAGACAGTCATTCCTACTTGGGAATGTTTGAATGCCTTGATTTGTTTAAATAATAATTTAACAACTTACTTGATGAAAATACTTGTACTGAAGCAATGTGAGGTGAAGAAATCTAACCGCGGATGAATATTTGTAATATCTTGAACTAACCATGAGAAGCGTTGGTGTGCAAAAGAGTGATGCACTTGTGAAAAACCTATTTATCAAAGAACTAAAGGAGAATCTCCAAATATCAATTAAGCTTTATCATAACGCATGAATCAGTGACTTATTTGTGAAGCTGAGGTCGGTTTGTAGAACCTTTAGGCCAAAAAAGACCCCATCCTAAAGCTTTAACAATCAAAGGCCTACGTTTGACTTAGGATCTTCTAACTTTGCTGAGGAAGAGGAACAATGATAGGAGGCTGTGGTCCTACCTAGACAAATACAAATCCAACTTTTAGTCCTACTGAAGGAAGAATGGGTGACTAAAATCAACCACAATCAATTAGAAATTCATGTAACTCTAGTTCATGAATCAAGAGCACATGCTAAAAGAGACTGATTGCTACATTGGAAAGATTGAATGCAAGGCATTGTTTGTATCATCTTCCATCCAAGTCCCTAATGGAAAAACACTCGTACATAACAATATTAGGTAAGGAGTTTGAACCATGGATGAATATTTGTAATATCTTGAAAAGCACATGCTAGAGGACAGTCATTCCTACTTGGGAAGTTTGAAAGCCTAGATACATTTCAATATTGTTTTAACAACGTAATTGATGAAAAATACTCGTACTGAAGCAATATGGGGCAAGGAAATATGACCGCAGATTAATATTCGTAATATCTCGAACTAACCATGAGAAAGGTTGATGTGCAAGAGGGTGATGCACTTGTGAAAAACTTATTTATCAAAGAACTAATGGAGAATCTCGAAATATAGATTATGCTTCATCATAACGTGTCAATGAGCGACTTATTTTTGAAACCCAGGTAGGTTGGTAGAACCTTCAAGCCAGAAAAGTCCCAATCCTACAGCTTTAACAATCAAAGGCCTGCGTTTGACTCAAGATCTTCTAACTTTGCCAAGGAAGAGAAACAATGATGGGCGGATATGGTCATACCTAGGCGTATACAAATCCCACTTTCAATCCTAATGAAGGAAGAATGGGTGACTCAAATCAACCACAATCTATTGGAAATATATATTACTCCAGTAAAAATAATCAAGAGCACATGGTAAAAGAGACTGATTTCAACTTGGGAAAGATTGAATACCAGGCATCATTTGTATCATCTTCCATCCAAGTTCTAACTTGAAAAACACTCGTACTCAAACAATATTAGGTAAGGAATTCAAACAACGGATGAATATTGGAAATGTCTCGAAGTAACCATGAAAGAATCAAGAACAAATGGTAGAAGATAGTTATTCCTAATTGTGAAGTTTGAATGCCTGGATTCATTTCAATAATGTTTTAACAATGTACTTAATGATAAACACTCGTACGAAAGCAATATAAGGCAAGGAAATCTAACCATGGATTAATATTTGTAATATCTCGAACTAACTATTAGAAGGGTTTGGTTGAAGGAGGGTGATGCACTTGTGAAGAACCTATTTATCATAGAACTAATGGAGAATCTCAAAATATCAATAAAAATTCATTATAACGTATAAATGAGTGA
Organism: Rubia tinctorum; assembly: GCA_032355605.1. NCBI lineage: Eukaryota > Viridiplantae > Streptophyta > Magnoliopsida > Gentianales > Rubiaceae > Rubia > Rubia tinctorum. The sequence goes on from JAULKM010099283.1 coordinate 2,884, forward strand.
CTTATTTGTGAAACCCAGGTCAGTTGGTAAAACCTTAGGCTAAAAAAAATCTCATCCTACAGCTTTAACAATCAAAAGATTGCGTTTGACTCAGGATCTTCTAACTTTGCCAAGGAAGAGGAACAATGATAGACGGCTGTGGTCATACCTCAGCATATACAAATCCAATTTTTAGTCCTAATGAAGGAAGAATGGCTTAATCAAATCAACCAAAATCTATTGGAAATCCATGTAACTCTTGTTCAAAGAATCAAGAGCACATGCTAAAAGTGACTGACTGCTACTTGGGAAAGACGGAATGACAGGCATCATTTGTATCATCTTCCATCAAAATACTTGTTGGAAAAATACTGGTAGTTAAACAATATTAGGTAAGGAATTCAAACCATGGATTAATATTGGCAGTATCTCGAAGTAACTATGAATGAATCAAGAGCACATGCTAGAAGACAGTAATTCCTACTTGGGAAGTTTGAATGTCCGGATTCGTTTCAATCATGTTTTAACAATGTACTTGATGAAGAACACTTGTACTGAAGAAATATGAGGTGAGTTAATCTAACCGCGGATTGAAATTTTTAATATCTCGAACTAACTATGAAAAGGGTTGGTGTGCAAGAACGTGATACACTTGTGAATAACCTATTTATCAAACAACTAACAGATAATCTCAAAATATCAATTAAGCTTTATCACAACGTATCAATGAGTGACTTATTTGTGAAACCCATGTCGGTTGGTAGAACCTTCAGGCTAAAAATGATCCATCCTACAGCTTTAACAATCAAAGAACTCTGTTTGAGTCAGGATCTTCTAACTTTCACGAGGAATAGGAACAATGATGGGCGGTTTTTGTCATACCTGGGCATATACAAATCCAACTTTCAATCCAAATAAAGGAAGAATGGGTGATTCAAATCAATAACAACCTATCTGAAATCCAAGTAACTCTAGTTAAAATAATCAAGGGCATATGCTAAAAGAGACTGATTGCTACTTGGGAAAGATTGAATTCCAGCCATCGTTCGAATAATCTTCCATCCAAGTTCTTACTGGAAAAACACTCGTACTTAAACAATATTAAGTAAGGAATTCAAACCATGGATGAATATTGGCAATATCTCGAAGTAACCATAAAAGAATCTAGAGCACATGCTAGAAGACAGTCATTCCTACTTGGGAAGTATGAATGCCTAGATTCATTTCAATCATGTTTTAACAATGTACTTGATGAAAAACACTCATACTGAAGCAATATAAGGTGAGGAAATCTAACTGTTGATTAATATTTGTAATATCTCGAACTAACCATGAGAAGGGTTGGGTTGCAAGAGGGTGATGCACTTGTGAATAACCTATTTATCATAGAACTAACGGAGAATCTCAAAATATCAATTATGCTTCATCATAACGTATCAATAAGTGACTTATTTGTGAAACCCAGGTCGGTTGGTAGAACCTTCAGGCTAAAAAAGACCCCATCCTACAACTTTAACAATCAAAGGCCTGCGTTTGACTCAGGATCTTCTAACTTTGCCGGGGAAGAGGATAATGATGGACGGCTGTGGTCATACATATGCATATACAAATCGAACTTTTAGTCCTAATGAAGGGAGAATGGCATAATAAAATCAACCACAATCTATCAGAAATCCATGTAACTCTAGTTCAAAGAATCAAGAGCACATGCTAAAAGAGACTGATTGCTACTTGGGAAAATTGAATGCCATGCATTTTTTGTATCATCTTCCATCCAAGTTCCTGATGGAAAAACACTCGTACATAAACAATATTAGGTAAGGAGTTTGAACCACGGATAAATATTAGCAATATCTTGAAGTAACCATGAAAGAATCAAAAGCACATGCTTGAAGACAGTCATTCCTACTTGGAAAGTTTTAATGTCTAGATTCATTTCAATCTTGTTTTAACAACATACTTGATTAAAAACACTCGTACAGAAGCAATATCAGGTGAGGAAATCTGACCGTGGATTAATATTTGTAATATCTCGAACTAACATGAGAAGAGTAGGTGTGCAAGAGGGTTATGCACTTGTGAAGAACCTATTTATCATAGAACTAATGGAGAATCTCCAAATATCAATTATTCTTCATCCTAACGTATCAATGAGTGACTTATTTGTAAAGCCCATGTCAGTTGGTAGAACCTTAAAGCCGAAAAAGACCCAATCCTAGAGCTTTAACAATCAAAGGCTTGCGTTTGACTTAGGATCTTCTAACTTTTTCGAGGAAGAGGAACAATGATGGTCGGCTGTGGTCGTACCTAGATATATACAAATCCAACTTTCACTCCTAATGAAGGGATAATGGGTGACTCAAATCAACAACAATCTATCGGAATTCCATGTTACTCCACTAAAAATAATCAAGAACACATGGTGAAAGAGACTGATTGCAACTTGTGAAAGATTGAATACCAGGTATCATTTGTATCATCTTCAATCCAAGTTCTTACTAGAAAAATATTTCTACTTTAACAATACTAGGTAAGGAATTCGAACCATGGATGAATATTGGCAATATCTCAAAGTAACCATGAAAGAATCAAGAGCACATGCTAGAAGAAACTCATTCCTACTTGGGAAGTTTGAATGCCTGGATTCATTTCAATCATGTTTTAACAATGTACTTGATGAAAAACACTCGTACAGAAGCAATATGAGGTGAGGAAATCTAACCGCGAATTAATATTTGTAATAACTCGAACTAACCATGAGAAGGTTTGGGTTGAAGGAAGGTAACACACTTGTGAAGAACCTATTTATTATAGAACGGAGAATCTCAAAATATCAATTAAGCTTCATTATAACATATAAATGAGTGACTTGTTTGTGAAACCCAGGTCGGATGGTAGAACCTTCAAGCTAAAAAAGACCCCATCCTACAGCTTTAACAATCAAAGGCCTGCGTTTGACTCAGGATCTTCTAACTTTTCCAAGGAACCAGAACAATGATGGGCAGCTGTGGTCATACCTAAGAATATATAAATCCAACTTTCAGTCTTAATGAAGGAAGAATGGGTGACCCAAATCGACCACACTCTATCAAATATCCATGTAACTCTAGTTCAAAGAATCAAGAGCACATGCTATAAGAGACTGATTGCTACTTGGAAAAGACTGAATGCCGGGAATCATTTGTATCACCTTGCATCCAAGTTCTTGATGGTAAAACACATGTACTTAATTAATATTAGGTAAGGAATTCGAACAACGGATAAATGTTGGCAATATCTCGAAGTAACCATGAAAGAATCAAGAGCACGTGCTAGAAGACAGTCATTCCTATTTGGGAAATTTGAATGCCTGGATTCATTTCAATCATGTTTTAACAATGTACTTGATGAAAAACACTCGTTCTGAAGCAATATGGGGCGGGGAAATCTATGCGCGGATTAATATTTGTAATATCTCGAACTAACAATGAGAAGGGTTGGGTTGTAAGAGGGTGATGCACTTGTGAAAAACCTATTTCTCAGAGAACTAATGAAAGATTTATCTTAACATATCAATGAGTGACTTATTTGTGAAACCCAGATCGGTTGGTAGAACGTTCAAGCTAAAAAAGACCTCATCCTACAGGTTTAAGAATCTAAGGCTTGCGTTTGACTCGGGATCTTCTAACTTTATCGAGGAAGAGGAACAATGATAGGTGGCTTTGGCCATGGCTAGGCATATACAAATCCAACTTTCATACCTAATGAAGGAAGAATGGAAGACTCCAAACCACAATCTATTGGAAATCCAAGTAAAGAATCAAGAGCACTTTTGAAAGAGACTGATTGCTACCTGGGAAAGCTTGAATGCCAGACATCATTTGTATCTTCTTCAATCTAAGTACTTGATGGGAAAACACTCGTAGTTAAAAAATATTAGGACAGGAATTTGTAACCGCGAATGAATATTGGCAATATCACGAAATAACCATGAAAGAATCAAGAGCACATGCTAAAAGAAAGGCATTCCTACTTGGGAAAGTTTGAATGCCTGGATTCTTTTCTATCATTTTTTAACCACATACTCGTAATGAAGCAATATGAGGCAAGAAAATCTATCCGTGGATTAATATTTATAATATCTCGAACTAACCATGAGAAGGGTTGGTGTGCAATAGGGTGATGCACTTGTGAAGAACCTAGTTACCAAAGGACTAACGAAGAATCTCCAAATATAAATTAAGATTGTTCATAAAGTATCAATGAGTGACTTATTGGTGAAACCCAGGTCGGTTGGTAGAACCTTCAAGCCAAAAAAATACCCCATCATACAACTTTAACAATCAAAGGCCTGCGTTTGACTCAAGATCTTCTAACTTTGCCGAGGAAGAGGAACAATGATCGGCGGGGGTGGTCATACCTTGGTATATACAAATCCAAATTTTAGTCCTAATGAAGAAAGAATGGCTGACTCAAATCAACCACAATCTATAGGAAATCCATTTAACTCTCATTAAAAGAATCAAGAGCACATGCTAAAGATAATGATTGCTACTGGGGAAAGATTGAATGCCAGGCATCATTTGTACCATCTTCCATCCAAGTGTTTGATGGAAAAACACTCGTATATAAAAAATATTAGGTAAGGTATTCTAACCACGGATGAATATTGGCAATATCTCAAAGTAACCACAAAAGAATCAAGAGCACGTACTGGAAGACAGTCATTCGTACTTGGGAATGTATGAATGCTTGGATTTGTTTCTATCAGGTTTTAACCATGTATTTGATGAAAACCACTAGTACATAATCAATATGAGGCAAGGAAATCTAACCGCAGATGAATATTGGTAGTATCTCGAACTAACCATGAGAAGGGTTGGTGTGCAATAGGTTGATGCACTTGTGAAAACCCTATTCTATTTATCAAAGAACTAACGGAGAATCTCCAAATATCAATTAAGCTTCAACATAACATATTAATAAGTATCTTGTTTGTGAAACTGAGGTCGGTCTGTGGAACCTTTAGGCCAAAAAATACCTTGTATTATAGTTCAAAAAATTAAAGCGCTGCGTTTGACTCGGGATCTTCTAACTTTGCCGAGGAAGAGGAATAATGATGGGCGGCTGTGGTCCTACCTACACATATAAAAATCAAACTTTTAGTCTTAGTGAAGGAAGAATTGCTCACTCAAATGAACCACAATCTATTGGAAATCAATGTAACTCTAGTTCAAAGAATCAAGAGCACATGCTAAAAAGACTGATTGCTACTTGGGAAATATTGAATGCAAGGCATCTTTGTATCATCTTCTATCCTAGTACTTGATGGAAAAACATTTGTAATTAAACAATATTAGGTAAACAATTTGAACCGCGGATGAATATTTTCAATATCTCGAAGTAACCATGAAACAATCAAGAGCACATGCTAGAAGACAGTCATTCCAACTTGGGAAACTTTGAAAGCCAGGATTAGTTTCTATCATCTTTTAACAATTTACTTGATGAAATATTCATACTAAAGCAATATGAGGCGAAGAAATCTAAATGTGGATGAATATTTATAATATCTCAAACTAACCATGAGAATGGTTGGTGTGCAAAAGGGTGACGAACTTTTGAAGAATCTATTTATCAAAGAACTAAATGAGAATATCTAAATATCATTTAAGCTTCATCATAACGTATCAATAAGTGTCTTATTTGTGAAACTGAGGTCGGTTGGTAGAACCTTCGGGCCAAAAAAGACCCCATCCTAAAGCTTTAACAATCAATGGCCCGCGTTTGAACAAGGATCTTCTAAGTTTGACGAGAAAGAGGAACAATGATGGGCGGCTATGGTTATACCTAGGAATATACAAATCTAACTTTCAGTCATAATGAAGGAAGAATGACTGACTCAAATCATCCACAATCTATCGGAAATCCATCTAACTCTAGTTCGAAAAATTAAGAGCACATGCTAAAAGAGATTGATTGCTACTTGGGAAAGATTAAATGTGAGGCTTCATTTGTATCATCTTCCATCCAAGTTCTTTATGGCAAAACAATAGTAGTTAAACATAATATTGGTAATATCTCGAACTAACCATAAGAAGGGTGGATGGGCAAGGGAGATGCACTTGTGAATAAACTATTTATCAAAGAACTAACGGAAAACCACCAAATATCAACTAAGGTTCATCATAATGTATCAATGAGTGACTTATTTGTGAAACCAAGGTCAGTTGGTAGAACCTTCCGGCCAAAAAATACCCCATCCCACAACTTTTCCAATCAAAGGCTTGCGTTTGACTCAGGATCTTCTAACTTTGCGAGGAAGAGGAACAATAATAGGTGGCTATGTTCCTATCTAGACATATACAAATCCAACTTTTAGTCTTAATGAAGGAAGAATGGGTGACTCAAATCAACCACAATCTATCAGAAATCCATTTAACTCTAGTTCAAAGAATCAAGAGCACATGCTAAAAGAGACTGATTGCTACTTGGGAAAGGTTGAATGACAGGCATTATTTGTATCACTTTCCATCTTAGTTTTTGATGGAAAAACACTTGTACATAAAAAATATTAGGTACGGAATTTGAACCACAGATGAAAAAACCATGACAAAATCAAGAGCAAATGCTATAAGACAGTCATTCCTATTTGGGAAGTTTGAATGCCTGGATTCATTTCAATCATGTTTTAACAATGTAATTGATGAAAAAAACTTGTCCTGAAGCAATATGAGGAGGGGAAATCTAAGCGTGGATTAATATTTGTAATATCTCGAACTAACCATGAGAAAGGTTGGGTTAAAAGAGGGTGGTGCACTTGTGAAGAACCTATTTATCAAAGAACTAATAGAGAATTTCTAAATATCAATTAAGATTCAACATAAAGAATCAAATAGTGACTTATTTGTGAAACCCAGGTTGGTTAGTAGAACCTTCAGGCTAAAAAAGACCTCATCCTACTGCTTTAACAATAAAAGGCCTGCGTTTGACTCAGGATATTCTAACTTTACCAAGGAAGAGGAACAATGATGGGCAGCTGTGGTCATAGCTAGGCATATACTAATTCAACTTTCATACCTAATGAAGGAAGAATGACTTACTCAAATCAACCACAATCTATTGGAAATCCATGTAAAGAATCAAGAGCACATGCTGAAAGAGACTGATTGCTACCTTGGAAAGATTGAATGCCAGACATCATTTGTATCATTTTCAATCTATGTACTTGATGGGAAAACACTCGTAGTTAAACAATATTAGGTAAGGAATTTGAACCATTGATAAATATTGGCAATATCTCGAAGTAAACATGAAAGAATCAAGAGCACATGCTAGAAGACAGTCATTCCTACTTGGGAAAGTTTGAATGCCTGGATTCATTTCTATCATGTTGGTAATATCTTGAACAACAATGAGAAGGGTTGGTGTGCAAGAGGGTGATGCGCTTGTGAAGAACCTATTTATCAAAGAACTAACGAAGAATTCCAAATATCAATTAAGCTTCATAAAAAAGTATCAATAAGGGACTTATTTTTGAAACCGAGGTCGGTTAGTAGAACCTTAAGGCAAAAAAACCCCCATCCTACAGTTTAAACAATCAAAGGCTGCGTTTGACTCGGGATCTTCTAACTTTGCCGAGGAAAAGGAACTATGATGGGCGGCTGTGGTCCTACCTAGACATATAAAAATCCCACTCTTAGTATTAAAGAAGAAAGAATGGCTTACTCTAATCAACCACAATCTATCGGTAATCCATGTAACTCTAGTTCAAAGAATAACGAGCACATGCTAAAAGAAACTGATTGCTACTTGGGAAAGATTGAATGCCAGGCATCGTTTGTATCATCTTCTATCTAAGTTCTTGATGAAAAGAAATTGGTAGTTAAACAATATTAGGTAATTAATTTGAACCTCTAATGAATTTTTTCAATATCTTGAAGTAACCATGAAACAATCAAAAGCACATGCTAGAAGAAAGTTGATGTGACGACAAATGCATGTGTTTTCCGAAGCATTTGACATCTCTTTTGTTATATTTTTGTTGTAAGATTGCAAGATTTAGGTAGGTTTACATCATAAGGGGTTTAGATGACCG
>JAULKM010099284.1:0-10939 GCA_032355605.1 Rubia tinctorum
TTCAAATTCAACAAATAATATGTATTGTATATTTTGTTATCTTGAAAAAATAATTCTAATACATATTGAATTTCAATAATTTGTATTTAAGATAATATATATTTTATTTAGTGAAGAAAAAATAGTATATTAGACCCATTTAGGACCCTTTTTGGACCCAAACCTGTTTTGGACCCATCGGGTCTAGGTACGGGTAAAAAAATTTCAAACCTTACAGGTCTGGGTCTAACTAAATTTTCTTAGGGTCGGGTTTGGGTCTTATTAGACCCAATCCAGGCCCGACCCATGATCATCCCAGTTAAAACCATCCGCTCGGGCTATTTTTCTGAAATCAACATCATCATTGCAAATATGTGGTCGTGCATTGTCTTGTTGAATCAGAATATTTGTGCTAGCGAGTAAGGGCCATTTTTTGCTTGATTGCCAAGACCAATTTTTCCAACATGTACCTCTTGGTGACTTCTTTATTTACAGATGGTTCTGGTGCTGTGATGATCGTTCCAGCAGGACGATTCTTGCTTTTTTCTTTGCTGCTTGCTTTGTCACAATTGGCCAAATGCCAATTTTACCATAAAATATTAGGTCACCTTCTTCCCTATACATAGGCCTTGACGCTGCACATAAAAACATTACTCTTGTAATGTACCTCTTATTTTGTACTGTGCGATGTGGCTCTATTTCTTCTGGCAACAAATAATATTTTTCAGCAACCCTTGTCAAAAAACCACTTCTTGTCAATGTGAATAATGTGATGCATATCCTTGAAACTAATTTTCTTACTCAATGTGCTATGCTTCAAATGACTAACACAAAATCGTAGCCTGTTCAACTGATTAACTTCTGAGATATGTGGTTTGATTGCATTCGAATATCTCCTCAGTTGCTTTTCATGAACCCACCTGTGAATTGTTGTCTTGCTTACATGCATCTCTGCAGCAAAAGTTCTTTCTGTTATTCTTTTTTTGTAGAGGAATGGCAAGAACCATTTCTTTGTCGATTTGAATTGTTGTCTTCCCCTTCTTGCCTTTCATTTTTGTGTTCAAATCCACTTTCACACCTAATATATGTTAATTCCTCTGTAGACCATCAAGCCTTGTCACTTTCATTGTCGAAACATTCCATCGGGATGCTGCCTCAGTGCGTTTCTTCCGAGACAACTTACCATTTTCCTCATGTTGCCCAAAGAAAAGACTAATGTGGGTTCGCTCTATCTCTGACAGCCGTTGCCTCGCCGAGGGATTGACTTCATGTTGCTCCACAGCAGCTACATCACCTACAACCCCAGTATCATGCATGTTAAAAGGGGTTGTGAATCTCTGGAATGTAAACCTCCCAAATTTTAGTGAATTTATTTTATGGACTCTGTTTTAGGAAGTTAATGAATAGGTTGTTGTATACTCCTGCTGCAATGGTGTTTTTATAGGGGAGTGTTGTCCCTTGTAATGTTGTAGGGAAATACTAAATTGTGGGTTGGATTTTTCAATTTCAATTTTCTTTTCCCTCTAAAATGTTGCTTCATGCACAATTTCCCTCTAAATTAGTGAGAAAAGCAGGTCCCCCCCTCCCCCAAAACAGAAACTGAAGCCCATGTGACATTCCTTGTTTGGAGGGAAAGTTTAAGGGGAAATTTGGAGGCTTATTTTTACAAAAAAAACGAAGCTAATCAAGTGTCAATTCAGACATGTCAAGCCCCCATCCCTTTTTAGCAGTAAAAAGTACATTTTCAAAATATTGGTGCTAAAAAGTTAGGGTCATAAAAGGAGGAATAGAGGGAGTGTGTGTGTATATATATATATATATATGTGTGTGTGTGTGTGTGTGTGTGTGTCTATATATATAAAGGCGAGCTCAGGTGAGAACACATTTATATGTGAAAATACCTCTTTATGTGAGAACAAATCTAAGCCGTTTAATTTTTTATTCTAATGGTTTGGATTGGATGTTAATTTCTATTAATGCGCTTCTCTTGCGTTTCCATCCAATCACGATCTGGATGCTCCCGAGCGAGTGGAAAAAGTACCTCCTCTGGGGAGCTTCACCACCTTATCTCGAAGCAACAGAAACAGAAACATGCCTATGGCATCGAAACACCAAGCCCTTGTTCTTTCTATCCCGAAGTTGATATACGTCAACTCATTTTGCTTCATCTCAATTATGGTCTACTTAAAGAACCCATGACACCAAAAAAGACAGTAGTTGATCCCACGACTATTTGTAATATGTTGAGGACTAATGTAGACTATTGATGTTACCTCTAAAAGTGATAAAACATCAACATATACATTTTTGCAAGCCACAACTGGCTCGTGCATCATTCCAGGGATTTTATAAATGCTCATTGCCTAGTTTTGTATACATTTTTGCAATCCACAACTGACTCTTGCATCATTCTAGGGGTTTTCTGAATGCTCATTGCCTAGTTTTGTATAGCATACATCTCCTTGAACATTGTTCGCATGTTCAATTAAACTTGAAATATACTCATTAATGCCCTTATTTAGAACATACAACAGACCACAAAAAATAATTTCACCACCAAAACATATTTAGCCATCTCTGCAATTTGAATCACCAATGGTCCGATAACTATGAAAAATATATACGACAGAAGAAAAATCATTGCAAGTTAACAAAGCCCACTGAAATTTGAGTTAGAAAAACACCAACCATTCAAAACAGCAATAAAACTCTTCCGGGGAAATTCAAAAACTTACAGAGTCTCATACGTTAAACTCAAAAAAGCAAAAAAATCAACGACAAAATATGCAAGGACTAAAACCTAGTTTCAATAATTATTTAAATCATTATAATCACTTGTGATCATGTTTCCATAGGGAAGGTGCTTTTCAGTTTGAACCGGCTAACCCTCATCGTAATTGATCTCAATAAACAACTTCGCCATAGGAATCGGTTGTGAAAGGGGAAGGAAAGGAATGGAATCGCCAGCAGTTTCATGTTTGAAATTGGTGGCGTCATGGCGAGGCGGAGAGGAGGGAGCAGCAAAGAAGAAAGGGCTGCGGGATTGTGAAAGAGGTTCATATGTAATTATATGACCCGAAATCAAGGTTTATGACCCGCGAATTTCATTTAGTTTAGAAATAAATTAGAACCGTTAGATTGAATGTATCAACCATTCAGATTTGTTCTCACGTAAGTAAATGTTATCATCTAAGATAGGTGTTCTCACGTGATCCCAATATATTATTATTATTATTATTATTATTATTATTATTATTATTACACACAGATTGCTACAGGGAAGATTCCAGTAATTAAAATCACACGCATTTTACACTCTTACAAATTTGACTTCAAATGGCTTTCCTATTTTAATTTTAGAGCAAAGTGATGTCAATATAAAGGTGCATGTGTAATTTTCTTGAGTATTGTTATTTGTAATCCTCGTGTATCATGCATATGCAGTGTATATATATTGAATGTGCATTTTAATTTTATTATTTGTGCATTGTAATATTTATACTGTAATTATAAACAAATTGCAATAATGCACAATAGTACAAAGAATAATGCACATTCATATAATATAAAATACACAAAATAGCATTGGGGATACTCATACCCAAAGATACCATATAGTTTGCCGTTATTTGTATTTAACAATATAGCGGGAGTCTTATTTTTAATTGTGTGACAGTTAAATTAATCATTTTATAACAATTTATCTAATAAGCTGATTTGATATTTATTTTCACTTATTGTAATGAGATTTCATAATTAAAATCACACGCATTACACACTCTTACAAATTTGACTTTCAAATTGCATTCCTATTTTAGTTGTAGAGCAAAGGGAAATAGATATGAAGGTGTGTAATTTTCTTAAGTATTGTTTTTTGTACTTAACAACTGGAAGTCTTGTTTTCAATTGCCTGGTCAATAGATCATTTTATAATAATTTAATTGATGATATGATTTTATGTATATTTTCACTCAAAATTTCATAATTTTGAGAATTTTTAAAATGTATTTAAAAATACATTCATTGATATAAAGCATCTCTTTTTAGAACGCCTAATAGCTACAACAATCATAATAAATATATTTTTATAACTTTTAACGGTTAAATAATTATTATTTATATTTTAAGATATAATTTTAAAAATATTAAATTATGAAACTTACGAAAACAAAAATAAAATCACCATATTAATAATCTTAACTATAAAATGACTCTGTATAGGGTTAGACAGTTAAATGTAAGATTTTATGTTTTTTCTTTGAAAATTTTACCAAATGAAAATACCAAAAAATTAAAACACCAAATGCCAAACAACAATATATGTCACATGCCCATAACAACATTATTTCTATCACAAATCAAGTATGATATATCTCTAACACAAAGTTCTATTTTATAGCTTCTGGTCAATAAATGAAATTATTTTACAATTATTATAATTAAATAAATAATTAAATATTTGATTTCAATGATTGTACATATCGTGAATCTAAATGATTTTTAATTTTTTTAATATACGGGGTATTATTTTGGATTTGCACATTATTGTAACTATCATGTATCTAAATGATTTTGTTAAATTAATAAACCTAAAAAAGGAGTTAAATTTATTAAATAGAGTCCTCCCTCTGTCCCAGCTAGATTTGCACTATAATCATTATTACGCTATTAAAAAAATATGATTGACCGTTAATATGTTTACCTACGTATAATAATAACAAATAAAAAGTTGATATTTAGAAACTATTTGTTACGACGAATTGAACAATATCATATACGATAATATTGTTATTCATAAATCTATTCAAATACAGGGAACTAGTGTAAAAAGAGAGAGGAGTGTTTTGGCTTTGTGCGTTACTGTTGGTACAACAAAACAAATGTATAGAACGTCTCTTCCGTTAACAGAAATAGTATGGGCCGTTAGTATATATGGATATGGGATGTGAATGAGATTCTTCATTGGGCCTATATAAATCTGCAATGCCCAATAAAGAAGCCTATATTACGTCCGCGGATTTCATACAAGCTGGATTATTTTTCTGTAAAAAAATCAGTGGAAACTGAACTGATGAATATTTTAAAAGCAATTTAACTCCATATAGTTTCAAAAAAAAAAAACTTGCTATGTGCCTCTTCTGAATATCTTAAATTAATTTGTAATAAAAAAATCAATTTCATTTTATATGATATGATATTGCAGTCAACAAGTGAGCGTGGCCGAGTGATTTGAAAAGCTATAATTCATAACTTCAATTATTTGAGTTCAAATAATTTACTCCTTCTGACTCATTCCAAAATACAATTTAACTGTTTCAATTAATAATAAAAAAATAACTTTGAACCTAAAATTGAATTGGTATATAAGTATTAGTACTATTATGCGATGCATTGTTAAATTCAATATAACATTTATTTTCAAAATATCAAAATACTATTGTGTGAAATTCATTATAACATGTATTTTCAAAATATAAAACTTTTACAAGTTTTAATTATCCTTAGTGAAAGATATTAATGATCAAACATTTTTCAAATCAACTGTTAAAAGTAAAAAGTGAAACTTAAAATGGGACGGAGGGAGTAGCACATTACGCTACTTCGTAGTAGGTTATTTTTATAATGGATAATCGATTAAAAAAAGGTTTCAGGAAAAATGGTCTTTCCTCAAGGTTATGGACAGATCACTGTAGTTTTCACATTAAATGTTGTAATTTTTTATATAATATAAATATGGTATTTTAAAAGTTAAAATAAGTAATAATGTGTATTTGAATGTGAAAATATAAAAATATATAATGTAAAAAAATCATTGTTACATTTCTAAATTTAGTGTGTAATTTAACAAATGCAATGTATAAGATAAAAAATAAGTGGATAGCCCATAAACTTATGGACAAACCGTTTGTCAAGAAATCCACTCTAAAGTAACTAGTTGAGTAATGATATTCTTAGTGAAAATCAATGTGGCATTAGAAAAATGACTAATTTATGCATAATTAGTTACAATTTTTAATGATGGTAATTAGTGATTTGGTATTTTCATTAAGATCACATCATTCATTTTGATATTTCACTATAAATTTTCACTTACCGTAACTAATTATTCTAAATTAACTAATTATTGCAGTTAGACTTTCTACTTTCTAGTAATCTCTCGAGCGCTTAATTACCTCCAGTACCCTAAACCCCGGGATCAATATTTTTCCTTTACAAAGTTTTCAAATTGCCCAAAAATCTTCAATAAAGCTCAGAAAGTAAGAGCTCGAGAAAATTTTCCTCGGAATCACCAGAAAGAAGTAAATATTAAAAGTAATATATATATATATATATATATATATGATTGTCATTTTCTTATATAGCTGTAGTCATTGGCATATTGTAATGAGACACCATTTTGACCGAGTTAACCCATTTATTTCAAAACAACGTTAAAAAAACATTTCACAATTTTTAGTAGTGGTTATATTATTTGTGGATGCACATTTTATTAAGGATTTAGAAGATATAATAAATGAAATAGACTTTGAGTTAACCACATACATAGTATCTACTACTCTATAGGATTAGCATATCTTTATAGAGATATTTAAATATGAAAAAAAAGAACATAATTCTGAGAGTTTATTCAATTGGCCAATATGGCTATCGATAATTAATCTGAAAGTAATTGACAAGCAAGAGTGCTTATTACAGAGCTACCTCCAGCACCGCCAAAAAAAAATTTGTATAGCTATTTTTTTATAAAAAAAATTATGGTTCATCCTCCTCATAATTTGTTCATTTCACTTCAATCCCTCAAGAGATTTTTAAAAATTTTAAATGGATAATCATATGCCACATGTAATAATCCTATTGGTTCTCTATATTTTCTATTACCTATTTTCTCTCCCCACAATCACATTTACAAACACACACGACTGGGCTCTCTTTTCAGCTTCCAAAAAAATTATAGCTAATGAAAATTGTTTTCTGCTATGAAAATTGTGAAGAATGATTTGCGCAATCGCATAGGAGATGAATTGACGAATGATAGTCTTGTTGTGTACATTGAGAAGGAAATTTGTGCAACAATCAACAGTGAATCCATTCTACGACGTTTTCAAAGCATGAAATCTCGAAGAATGCAATTATCTTTACTTGATATCAAAGCATAAAATCCCGCCACGAAAGTTTTCCGGCTCCAACCCTGAGTTAAAATATCTGGCATTTGATATGATGTGGCTAAAATTTGTAATTTTAATAAGATATGATATTACTTAATTAATTAATAATATATTCGTATAAGGTGAACTGAACCCGGCAAAAGGATCGTGGCCACGAGTGGAAAGATTTTCAGAAATTCAGGTTTCGATTCTGAACTTCCCAGCAGCTCCCTGAATTTGAGGTCGTAACTTAACCACATGTCCTAATCTTTCTACTATCATTGATTCGTACTTAAAAATGTTTCCAACTCACACTTTACTAAGGCAATGTTATTTTTTTCTAAACTGAATTTAATTGAACTGAAAACAAGGCTCGTGAGCTTAATTAAGTGAATTAAATTAAAGAAAATTGAACTGAAGTGAATTGGAAGTGTGGATGAGTTCAAGAGAATGTGGTCTAAGTACAACTTGTTATTGAACCTATGCTATTTTTCAACTTAGCTACATTTATGTTCAGTTTAGTTAATATTCATTTGATAAGATTTAATTTAATTTAGATATTCTGTTACTATTTTTTAAATTTAGGGTTAAGTTTAAGAGAAAGTTTCATTTTGAACCGATTAACAGTTAGACCAATCATGAAAAATCTCGTTTCAATAACTTTAGGGTCAAATTAAAACTGTAGTACTCCCTCCGTTTCATTGGAAGTGACACACTTTTCTTTTTTGGTTGTTTTTGTGAATTTGACACACTTTCCTTTTATGACAAATTCCTTCAATTTCATCCACTCATTCTGCTTTTCCCTTTTTAAATTCAATTTCATCCACACATTTCATTCACCTAAACCTACCATGCCAATTCCAGTGAAACGGAGGGAGTATATATACACCGTGATACACTTTAAAAGTTTTTCAAACTTATAAGAATCTCGTTGTAGTAAATAAAAATAAACATTAAAATATCTCGTTAATTACATGAATTATAGAATAACTCCTTCCAACAGTTAATTGATCTAAAATAAGTTTAATTCAATTTAATTTTTATTCACATTTCAGTTCAGTTCAAAATTAACCGAAAATACATGATGTTGGTTCATCTTGCATATCCTCTTCATACTGCCATTAATTACTTAGAGAAATGGCTAATACTTCTAGTGTGTGTATATATATATATATGTATATGTATATATATAAATATAAAAGTAAAAAGGTTTGGTGGAAAAGTGACGTCTTTGAAGACAATGTGTACTTGGAACAAGTTGACTTCCACTCATTGCTTGAATTGGAGTGGGAAAACGTGGTGAACTTATAACCTTGTCCAAAAGGATCAAAACATAAGTTCCCAAAAGGATCCATAATTATTGGTACGCACAACATGAAGTGTTATTAAAGTATATTTGAGGTTAGTGGCACCCCTAATACAATGTATGATTGATGATTAATTATATGATAAACAACCGTATTATGGAGGAAAAACAGGTTAATTAGTGAACTGGGATTTCCTGTTAGTCGCCTTTTAAGCACATCCCACCATTTAATAAAGTGATTATAGTACGTAAGTAGATATTGGTCGACATATTAGTTTGCTTAAACCTGAACCACCACATGCAAATTTTTGCCCATTCCTTTGGTTACCAGGCTTGTCTTTTGTACCTTCATCATTATGGGCCCTGATCCGAATCCATTTTCCTGCGTTTTTTTCCCTCTGCATTTCTTATGATTAATTACATCTGGTTTAATTTGCTAAATGTACATAAATTTAGCTCCCTTAAGATTTTTTTTTAAGAAAAAAAATCAGTCAAAGATACTAGAAAAAATGTCCAGCACAGAGATTACAATGAGTGGAATTGACATGCAATCTAACTAACCTCTAGGAATAACTAACATATTGCAAGAATATCTAAACTACATGTGTCAACCATATTGATCATCTATACCATTACAAATTATAAATCTAATAAAATTGTATCTTCGCCCTAAGAGATACTAAATCGTTTTCCGCAAAAACCATTATCAGTTGGCAGAGAGAAGCACCCTTTAGAACTTAATGGCAGGGGGCATGCATTTTAATTAACACATAAGGTGGTAAAGTAGACCCGTAATTCGCAGATCAACCAGATTGTCTATTTTTAATTTTGGATGGGTATGAGTTAAATGGGTAATAAGTCAAGTAGATAATTGATTAAATGAGTAATTGGAAAATAAGGGTCAAGCGAGTTGATGACGGATTTTGACATAAATGGATTGAAAATCCACGAATTTACCATCATTCATATGTGTTGGTACATAAACTCACATGGATTAAAATATGGGTTGAAACTCGCAAATTTACCCATAGAAATTGGTATGTGCATTAATATGGGTCATATTTGGGTTGAAACTCGCGAGCATATCTATTCTTTACTTGTGGGGGTTTTGACCCGGTCCATTTGTTCCCCACCTATCTTTTACCGTCATAAAACATGTCAAATTGAATCATATTCATATTTTTAGTTATCGAATTATCCAACTTTAGGACACAGGTATGTCGTATTGTATGAGTTTGGCTGAGAAGTGAAAATTTTGAGAATGAAGTAACGAAATTTATCATCTGTGACGTGTTTGGTTTAATATCAAAATTCATGTTTTTAATCGAAAACAAAGTTTTTAGATTTTACAAAAAAAATAGAAATGATGTTCTAAATCTAGCTTTAAGCTTTGAAAGTTTTGTCTTCCAGGGCGTTTGAATTATATTAAATGATTTCACTGACTGTGATAACATTTTGGCGTGGCATAAGGCTTCACTAAGCATTGTTTCTTTGTGCGCAAGTTGATAATTAATGATCCAACCCATTCGTTAATTATTACTAGGCGTTGTGTTTGGGTTGCCATTAAATCACCGAGCAGTTGCTCTGTACATATGTTGGTGCCTTGATTGTGGGATTAGGGTTTTGGGGAAAAGAAATTAAGAAGAAAACAAACCCCGACATCTCTTGCTTCTTAAGGACTCTTGTGACTCTGAAGATCACGTATTTTAAGGTTGATATATTGCAGTAATTATTATTAGTAATGGGATGGGATCCATTCATTTTTTGACATCGTCCTGTCGCATGTTTAATTAATCACCTCGCTGCAATCAAAACCCAGTACCCACAGCCACACCACACATAAAGTTTCCATCCCATCGAGCGCTATATACTCCGTATGTTTGTGTCTTGCCTGGAGGTGACGAGGCTCTTCATCATCATTTTATTTCTTAGCCCATCTTCTCCGAACTGAATTGAACTAAACTAAACTAAATTAATTCGAACTAAACTTAGTTGAATTCGACTAAAAAATAAGCGTGTTGAGAAATGGTAATAATAAGACTAAATCAAGCCAAAATTCCACCAAATTAAACTTAATTTCGTTGAACTGAAATTCAAATAAGTTGAGGTTAGTTTTAGAGCCGTCTTCAACAATTTGCAGGACATGTGTTGAAGTATAAAATACGGTCCCTAAGAAAGGTGAAGTACAAGTGATGCATGGCGAATGACGGCGAAAATTGAAGAAACGATGGAGCGTCGTAAAGGTCTGATACGCTTTTCAGCGTAACTTTTGTGTTCGAAGTCAGAATCATGCGAGACTGGATGCGTTGGAACCGTCTCGATGAGACGATCAGGGTCCCTATCCATAGGACGGAGACAGTTGTTGCAAGTTATACTGGAAATAAAGCAATTTAAATTAAATATATAAAATAATATTGCTACAAGCATGCATCAAAAGAATAACTCTATTAATTGATCATGCATTACAAAATCAATACGAATTAATCGAAAGCATAAAATCATGCGATTT
>JAULKM010099285.1:0-10939 GCA_032355605.1 Rubia tinctorum
TTGAAAAAAAACAAATTAATTGAATTCTTTAATTTTGTTAATTTTTTGAATGAAGATGATGGTGTTGAGTAGGGTTCGGAGAAAGTGTGTTAAAGATGAGAAATAGGTAATGGTGCCAATATTAATGACTTGAAATTTTCATTATAACGAACGTTAGTTTCTGTTCGGCCGTTAATTCACTTTAGGCGAAAAACCTGCGATGTCGCGAAAGAGGGCCAAAGTGTAATTTTTAAAAAATTCTGTAAAATACTCCATGTCCAGACTGAGGCCCCTTCCGTTAAATCTTTTAATCAGGGATCGGAACGACATTGTTGGGAAAATTTTAATAAAAAATGTTATTTGCAAATTTGCATTTGGACTTCTACTAATTTCTTGGAGGGACTTAAGTGTAAATATTAAAATTTTTACTGGTGGTCACAAACACGATTCCGATCGTTCAAAAAATAAACGTTGTCATCTCTAGTTAAAATTATAATAACCGAGAGCAATAAAGAAACTGCTCTTATTCCGCATAGTCTTTCACAAGTTCTTCAAACCAAATCCCTCGTATACAAATAAGTAATCATCTACAATTTACTCTACACCATGTACTAACGTTTTTTAAAATATGATGGACGGAATTTTATTATATTTTTCCATTAAAAAACAAGAATAAGAAATTTCATGTGATTTTATGTGGTGGAAATTTTCATTCCCATAATGCTTATCTTGAGGGTATTGATTGAAATACTAATACAAATGATGGGCGATTGTCCCGGTTTGCATCCCTCTAAGACAGTACTCATAATCTCTATATCAAACATTTGACCTTATGGTTGTATTTTCATATACTGCCCGCGAATAATTTGGGCCCGTTTCATTGACCCGTTCGTGCTTAAATTGGAACATCTTGGATATGAAAATGTGAATTAGATTAGGATATCTCCAAATTTGCATTTCCACTTTTCCCACATTCGTGGAGGGAGCTAAGTGCAAAAATTAAAAAGTTCACCCGTAGTTGCCACCCTCAGTCAAACTTATAATCCCATAAAATGATAAATAAACAAGCATGATCCCACGAAGACTTCCCAACCAAGATCTTCCAATTAACTTTTGCATATTTATAAGTAACAACCCATAATTTAGTCTACATAACGTACTAGCCCTTACAAAATATCGATGCCCAAAATTTAATTATTTTATTAATTGATAAAAATACAAGGATATGTAGTTTCATGTGATTCCATGTGGTGAAAATTATACTCCTTCTTGCTCAAATCATAACAGTATTAATGGAATTAATACTTATAAAAATGAGGGGCGAATAGCTCGATTCGTTGATGCCTCAAACGGAACCACATTATTTTGAAAATAAGGGACGAATACCTTGATTCGTTGATGGTCCGATTTTGAAAATTGGAATCTACAATTTTGCATTTCGCCCTCTCCTACCTTCTTGGAGGTATCAAAGTGTAAAAACTAAAAAGTTCACTGGGTTTGGAAAATCAATTTCGATCGAACCAGACATTAATTAAATTCATGGAGAATTTGAAAGTTTAATAAGTATTTCTAATATTTGATAAAGCATTATTAGGGAAAATCATATTTGTTATGGTCAAACGGGTGCCCATTTGCAATATTAATAGGCTGAAATGGTGAGGCCTAAAATCAGAGTTACCGACGCTGGTCATATGTTGGCTCTTATGTCAGTCAAACTGATTGAAGTGTGACGTCATACTAGCCGATCGGATTTCACAAGGGCTCTAAACAACTATATATATAGAGCCCACCTCATAAATCATTTCAAACTTTTAGCTTTCCCTCGAATTCCAACAGTCCTTCAACCATTTTTCTCAAAAGTATGGTTTCTTGATTCTTTAGATTTTTTTCAATTTAATATTTTCATAGACATTTTTATGTATATGGTGTGTGAATTATGTGTTCTATGTTATTTATTTTGAATTTTTCCTACGGAGAGGGTTCTAAGGTTTATACATTTCATTCCTATCTTTTCGTTTAATTATGTTCCCTACATTCGTTTAGAACCTGTACATTCTCTGGTTTTATGCTAGTTCTTGATGTTGCTACCAGGGTTTTTTTACGATGTCGCTAGGCCTATGTGATAGACGTGCGACATCGCACATTCGTATTTTTTCTCTTCTTATTTGAATGAGACGTCGTACTTATCTGGGTTGACTAATCGGTTATACCGACAGTTTGGTGACCTCTCATGTACATTTTGACTCAAATGATTTATAGGACAAATTTCAATAAGACAAATTTCTATCTATCATTATATATTTTATCCGTGATAGTATAATTTTCAGGAATCATGGCCGGCAGCGAAGGTTCGAGTAGTCATGTAACAATTGAGGTGAGTGGTATTTTGTTTAATATGTAATTTTTAATATTCCAATATAAATATTACTAATTTCATAACAAAATCCAGATCTGTAGTAATTCGGATGAGAACTATGTGCGGATTTCATTCGGCGATATCATAACTCATTTCGTACGTACGTTAACCCAAACAATTTTTTTTCAATTATGATTTTTGTAAGTCTTTCCCTTCTACATATGTATTTTATTTTCAAATAAAATTTTCTCTAATTTATTTTCATATATGCTAATTGTGGTTTTCTGTTTATAATTTAGTACATCCCTAGCCAAATCTAGCAGCTCCTACCAAATTTCAATATGCTTGTTGTTTTGAGTTGCCGCGGAAGAGAGTATCACATGCACTACTCGGAGAATAGGATGTTAAAAATGCTGACCCAAAAGGGTTTTAGCGAGTTTCTTCATGGAGAGGACTTGAAGGTTGGGAACACACTCTACTTCGAGCTGGTTGATGATTTTGCGCCCATAGTTTTCATTCTCACCATCCTACCCTATTAGTACCAAGAATTTGTAACAAATTACTCAAAACATCAGTAACATTAAAACTATTTTGTTGAATGCGATGTTTATCTAATTTAATCTTGAATCTATTTGTTGAATTTTATATTTATGTTATTGAATCATTAATATCTAACTTACCATATGAAACCAAAATTTTATGTTACGTTCATACATAAAACTATAAAATACTTGTGTGTAATGATTAATTTGTTTCAACCATTTTTAAAATAGCAAATATTTGTGTTCACCAATCCTTTTTAATATATTCAAATTGTTCACTGACTATTTCCTTTGGTGGTGGACTAAAATGGTTTAGAAAACCAAAAAAATGTTATGTTGTTGTATTATAGAGTTTTGGTTATAAAATTATTCGCATTGGTCCTTGGCGGGCTCATTTTTTATGCTACTGAACTTAAATATTTCATCCCATTAACTCGCGTGATGTTGCTACAAAGTCGGTTGCTCATAGACTCAAGCAATATCCGTGCAACATCTCACCAACCAAGGAAGACAACACAAGGTCCCAAAAAAAGTCCTCTCAAAATGACTTTAAATAATGGGTCCCTCAGAATCAGTTTCAACTTATCAATTCCAAATTTCCCGCGAATACCAAGAGTCTCTCCACCCCTATCCTCTTCCCCTCTGACAAATGTATGAATTTCTACTCTTATATTGCCTAAAATTTTGTAACTGTTACTTCACCTTGTTTAATCTATGCTTTTTGTATGGGTTGTATTTTTGGTTATCTAGTTCTTACCCATATTTGTTAGGGAGTTAAGGTTTCTTACATGTAAACCTAACTCTTCTTACAGATTTGTTAGGGTTTGTTTTATGACGTTTTTGTATAATTTGCCTTCTTAATGCATATTTTTTTTATTCTGTGTTTTTTTCTATTGCTGTTTTTTATGCAAGTGAAGTCAGTCTCTAGTCACACGCCATTTGATTTTTTTCAAGTTATGAATGAGACACCACAGTCGTCTCAATTTATCCATCGGTAATACCGATGTCTTAATGACGTCGCATATAGGCATTTATGTTAACTTTGAATTTCTTTCTGCAATCTCATTTCTGCATCGGTCAAGATATCAGTCATAACCACTCACATGCGATGTCGTTAGTATATGTCCACTAAGCCACTGGTACAAACCAACATGTTCCCACGACACATGGCCGACCGACGTCGCGTTTTGTATTTATAAGGATAGTTTGCAAACACTTTCAATATATATGCAGAACTAATGGCTGGTAAAAGATTATCAAGTCGCCCTTTTTAGGTATTTTACCATTTTACACACACACAAACACACATATATACTAATACATATGTACACTTCATCAATTTTTTTTGTTTTAATACAATTCTCCGCACAACGGAGAAACCTCTAACCTTTTGTGATGGATCTTGAACTTCATACAGTGGCAGAGAACAACCCGCATTTCCACTGCACTTTGTAGCAGTAGAACTTTGGGAAAAACCCCAACTTTGGTAAGGACTAAAACTAGCCAATAAATAAAAGCCTAAAATTATTTGATTTTTAGTTAATACTATTTGTTTTTAATTGCATATATATAAATTCATAATGATCAATTTTCCCCTGAATTAGTACATCCCGAGGGAAATTATACCACTTTTGCCAAATGAGAAGACCCCCATTGTGGTGAGTTGCAACGGGATAGAGTGGCGAATGAACTACTTGGGGCGAGGGAAGATCAAGGCCCTATCGCCGAAGGGTCTCGCTGGGTTCCTTTAAAAAAAGAACTCAAATATTGGGGACACCTTGTTCTTCGAGGTCATAGAAACTGGGGGGCTGATTGTCTTCAATGTTATCATAATGCTAGTGGATTGAGTTTATAGTAATTTATTTTCTAATATTGGAGCTGTGACAATTATTATTAATATTCGAAGTTTTATGTACTAATTTATAAGGATTTGTAAGGATATTTTTATGATTAATTTTTTCTAATAATTTTACTACTTTATTTAAACAATATGTAATTGACTATATGTGCGATGTGATTTGTGCATGATTTTTAAAACCATTTCAAATCATACCATTCAACACCATTTTCTACAATATTTTAATTCAAAAACGTTGAACAAATATTTTTGTAGACCGAAATCAATCATTTCCATAAAATAAACTAATTGTCCTTTTAAATTCCCAAAAAATTAAACTTATGAGGGGATGTTGAGATGAGAGAGAAATGCCAAACCAGAGAAAAGCATTCCACCCAACTTTATTTTTAATTTCCTTGTTTCTGCCACCTTCAAAATATTTACTTGGTGGTTGTTTTCCCTATCATTCAACCATTTTCAATTGTAAAAAAATAAAACTTAACTTATTGAATTTTAAAATAAGACAAAGTCTTGTATAAGACCGTCTCGCAGTGAGACCACAAATTAAATTGTAAATAATTTGGCATGGTGTTTCAAATTGAAGTTTTAAAAGTTCAGGGGCTGGATGTGAAATTTCGTTAATTTACATTTAAGTCCATATATAAATATCAATCTTTCCTCCTCTTCTCCCATATTTTTCTGACACTTTCTCTATCCTCTCATTTCTACTGCATCGTAACTCCTTCTTCTTCCTCTCTCTCCTCTCCATTTTTCTTCCATCTTCCTTCAATTCGAACACTCCTTTTCTATTTTTTCTTCCATATTTCTTGCGCACAGTGATTTGCGATGAAAGCAGGGAAGATGTGTTTCATTTTCTGGCTATTTTGCCAGTTTTAGCTTTGATTTCTGGCGATCTAACACAATTCGACCTTCATTTTGTGTTTATCTTCGCAGGTAATGTCTTTGCTTTAATTTTTATGCATATTTTTTGTTTTTTTTCTTCAATTTTTGTTTACTTTCTTTGGGTCATGTGATATTCTAGGGTTTATGTATGTTATACTGAGTAATATTTGAGGATTTCTCTATTTTTTTGTGAGTTGTTCTTACGGATATGTGCTTATATTTGTGTTGCTGCTGGTGTTTGTTAGGAGTCTATTAAGACTTGCCTCACTGTTGTTGCAATAAAGAAGGAAGGGAGATTCATAAGTTTTCTTAATATTCAGCAGTGATGTTTTAGATACAGTTAATGATGCTTTTCATTTTCAGCTTGATGTTTCATGTTTTAGGCTTTAAGTGTTGTTATTTGTGTTCATGTTATGTTTTACTTTCAACGTTTGATGATTGTGATATTTTTATACTTAAGTATGCAATTGATGTGCAGTTTTGATTGTGTGTATTATCTTTGGATTTTTTACGGTTTGTGCTAATTTTTATTTTCTTTTTGTTATTTTGCAGATGTGATATAATATTGCTGTTGATGTTTCAAGTTTAAGGTTTGAGGTTTCTTGTTTTGGTTTTAAGTACTTTTTTCTGTGTTGGTGTGATGTTTTAATTTCAGTATTTGATTCTTGTGTTTTAAGTGTGCAGTTGATGTTCAGTTTTGTTGGTTTTGATTTTGTGTGATATTTCAGGGTTTTGTTATTATTTGTGCTAATTTTTGTGTTGTTGTTACTATCTTTTATATGTCTAAGAATACTTGCCCACTGTTGTAGCAATCAAGAATGAAATTGGAACTGCAAGTTTTTCTTTCTTTAGATGTGATGTTTTAGATACTGTTGTTGATGTTTCTGGTTTTATATTTGATGTTTCATGTTTAGATTTTAAGGACTATTATCATTTAATGTTTCTGGTGTGATGTTTTAATTTCAGTATTTTATGCTTGTAGTGTTTTAAATGTGCAATTGATGTTCATTTTTATTGTTTTGATTGTGTGTGCAATTGATGTTCATTTGTGCTAATTTTCGTGTTGGTGCTACTGTTTCTTACATGTCTAAGAACACTTGCTCACTGTTTTTGCAATCGAGAATGAAGTAGGAACTTTAAGTTTTGTTAATTTTCAGATGTCATGTTTTAGATACTGTTGTTAATGTTTCTCATTTTCTGTTTGATGTTTTTTGTATTTTTATCTAGGTTTGTGTGATGTTATAATTTCAGTGTTTGTTGCTTGTAGTGTTTTCATAGTCAAGTATGCAACATGTGTTCAGTTTTGTTCTTTTTATATTTTAGTGTGTACTGTTGTTGTTTTTAACTTTTGATATTTTTGTTTCTCAATGTAGTTGTCAGTGATGTTATGTGTGCTATTTTGATGTTTTAATTTTAGATATTGATGTTTTAAATACTGTATGTGATGCTTTATGTTTATTTCACAGGATTACTTTTCAAGGCAGAGCTCTATGTTGCCATTGATGAGATAATAAAAATAATGCTATGACGTATCATGCTCCTGAAGATGTTCCCTTGAAAAGATGACTGGAGACGACCTGTAATTTGTGTGTTGATGCATTAAGAGAGTCGTTCTCTTCAAACCAGCAGAATAAGACAAGTTTGTGAAAAAGCCAGCGACGAAGGGAAACAAATAGGGGAAAATAGAATTTGATTGTTTAGGATGTATTGTTTGAGAATGATGTTTTATAAATATTGGTTAATTTGTTAGAGTTGAGGCATTGGATATTTTCCTATTTTTATGTTAGCGAACTTTAGAGCATTTGAACCCTTTTGTAATGGATGAATGATGTTTAATGGTTCTATAATTATGAAAATTGACATTTTCAAAGGCTGGAGTACAACTTAAATTAAAGCTTTCTATTTTTATATAATAATTTTATATCCTTTTGTTTTTCCAGTGAAGATTCAGTTAATTATTTCGATTTCCAGTTATTATTGTTTGATATTTTAAGCCTTGCATAAAAAAATACTGAAATTACCTATTCATTTGTAATGTACATAAAGTGATACAAGTCATCAAACATATGTAAACATATATTGTGTGTTAGTGTGTGTATTCTCTACTTTTATTTGTTTTGTTTAAAAACAATTCCCGCTAAGTTGAAAACTATGGAGGGAAACTTATATATTGGGGGGGCCGGAAAGGTCAAAAACCCAAAAGGGCGACCTATGAAAAAATGAGAGGCCTTATGGTGTGGAAAAATATGAGAGTGAGCATTGAAAAAAAATGTGTGAAGTAAGGATGAAAACCTTTGAGGGCTCCTAGGCAGAATGAGAGAAATTGAGAGAAATTGAAACATTCAAAGCTTTTCTTAGTTTTTCTATTTGATGCCTTCTTTGGTAGAGTAACCTAGTTTTACACTTTTATTTCGTACCTCATCTTTGATTGGTATGATGGTTGTTTATATTATGTTAGACTTTGGGATGTGAGAGTGTGAGATTCTTATGTCTTGGGGGCTGTAGTCTAGGAATATAATGTTGGGTGTTTTAGGAAAACCTTTGTATGCTAGTTTACGTTTAGCTATTTTCTTGTTTTTGTTTACTCGAGGATGAGTAAAGGTTTAATTGTGGGGGATTTGATGCTACGTCAAATGCATGTATTTGTTTAGGCATTTAACATCTTTTTTATTCTTTTTATTGGAAGATTGCTAGATTTAGGTGGGTTTACATCACAAGGGGTTTAGATAACTGGTTTTGGTTTTCGGATTTAGGTGGGTTTACATCATAAGGGGTTTAGATAACTGGTTTTGGTTTTCGTATCTAAATCCTTCATTTTGTAACCTATTTTGAATCTAATGGATTTTTGGCCCTTAAGAGCATCTAGATTTCCTTCCCGTGAGCTTAATTTGTAGATTGCTCGTAAGCAATTCTAAGTATTTTAGTGAATAACATTTGAAAGGATGGTAGAAGATTGAAGGTCACGAGTCAAAACGTGGTAGAAGATAGAAGGGTCAAAGAAGGAAGACAAAAAAATGGATTAATTGTGATCCCGAAGTTTGAACCGAGTTCTGGGAATGATACGAGAAGAACTAGCCCCCAAGAATGGTACCATTGAATTTGTCTTCTTGAGCGATATAAAATCGACTACAAGAACTCTCAAAAGGATCAACGGTTCACCCGTGAGAAGCAAAATAAGAAACCGCGAACTGCAGCTCGCCTGCACGGATCATCATCCGCCCGGGCGGATGAGCGAGCCAAGATCAGAAAATCTAAAGCCTCCATCACCAGGGCGATGCCATTTTCACCTAGCTGGCGCCATTTTCGCCGGTACGAAACATACTGCACTTTTTGTTTTTGTTTTTCTTTTCCTCTCTCTTGTACTATAAAAGCCATTTTGGCCACCCACTTCTCATCCTCTTCATCTTGGCCGACTTTCCCCTTCTTAGAACCCTAGTTCTTCATTACCTTTTCATCGTTTTCTTCTTTACTTTGTATGATTAAGCTTGGGATTTATAGTATAACTTTTATAAGCTAAACTCATCACTTGGGAGCAATTGATTTAAGATTCAAAACCCATGTAGTAAGAAACTTTATTTCACTTTTTCTTGAAGTATTTGTTGTTCAGCATTTATTGTGTTCTTAATGTTGAGTTTTACTCTATTTTTTTGCTTCGAGTTTTGCTTCATTTATGCTATGGGTTGTTTGAGAATATGAAGTGTTTGTATGGTTAAGTGTTAGGAGGTTAGAGATGTGCACAATTTCTTAGCTCTTTGACATGAATATCCAAGAACATGGAATCAGAACTTCTTGTTGTGTACTGTGAGGTAAATCTTGCACGGTGAGTATGTTGATTTGGATTGTTATCATATTTATCCTAAGGTAGCACTGAAAGGTTGAATCTTGAATGTTTATTGTTTTAGGTTTAATCTAATAAATGTTTTTGTTTGGTTAAATGGCTAGGCATTTGGTAGAATGCTTATAGTTGTTATCAAATCTATGGGTTTTTTGTATGATGCCACTGATGAAATAGCTTTATGGCGTTGATTGTCTAAAGTGATCATTAATGTGGTTCGTAAAAGGTCGTTGAATGTCTTAGTGAATTTCTATTAAGAATAAATGAATGTTGATCTTCAAAATGGAAGTGATAGCATTCCCCATAGGTAATAAATGTGATAGAATGAGTGAATGGTTCTATGATCTATAAGAGGTTTGGAAGTGGAAATCAATTTCCCCCAATGTTTTTTCATTTGTAGTTTTTATCCTTTTTTCTTAGCTTGTTGCATAATTAGCATAGTTACTTTATTTTTCTAGTTATTTTGTTTTTAAATTCATAATTTAGAAAAATCAACCAAAAACTCCCCTCTTTACATGCTTTCTTATGTATATGTATATGTATATCTATCCTAATATCCACCATTATAAACATGAGCCCTTAGGAAGACCCCCCTTCTTCGTGTCCAACCCCGATTTGCCACTATTTACTTAGTTGTAGCTATGAAGCATTTAGGGGTTATGAATTGTATTTTTGAGAGGTGAGGCGATGACCTCCCCAACCACCTTCCATTTCTACCTTTAATAGAAGGCTCTCTACTAGTGTGACCATGGTAGTGAAAATAGCACAATGTTATCAATTAATCACAATACATTAAAAATATTATTGGAAGAAGAAGAATATGGACATCTATAACTCAATAGCACAATGTTTAATTAGTAAAAATTACCATCTAATTTAATATTTTATAAAAAATGCTAATAATAAATTATTAATTTTATCATAAACCGTGTAATGGTACGATATTATTATCAAATCTTTAAAACTTTGATCACATTTCATATTTTATGGAATATTTATGCATGTAATGTTGATAACAGTAATGTTATTTTGGTAAAGCGATATTTATTAATATTTTATCAACTAATTAAATTATATTGAGAAAAATAGTACATATTTATAATAATATTTAAATTCACGTCCGTGCAAAAGCACAAGTTATTTAGATAAGAAATGGAGGGAGTAAAATGTGGCAAGAATGACAATTTTTAATATATACTATAGATAATTATTACTCTAGTTTGCAAAATTCTCATCGCAATTTTTTTATGCTCTCTCTCTCTAACATTTCTCTCCCAAATCTAATCAAACTACAGTTCACAGAAAATGGTAACCTGCACCCTTCCCCCACCAGAAGCTCGCCAAAAATAAACACCACTCACCGTAGCCTAAGCCTAACACCATGGCGGCTCCGCCTCCTGGCGCGAGCCTGCCATCCTATGCGGCTATGGTTAACTCCAATTCGAACCACCGCTCAACTACACAATACGAGAACCTGCAACTGTCAC
>JAULKM010099287.1:0-10939 GCA_032355605.1 Rubia tinctorum
GAAGATGAAGTTTGTGGATGAAGGAAAGGGATTGTTTCCGGGTGTCGCCATTGTCTGTGTGGGAGGCAAGGTTTTGGTATTCTTCGGAGATTGGATTTCGCCGGAGTTTTCCTCTTTCCAACGGTTTTACTGATATTCATATCAGGTAACCCAAAAAAATTTAAACATTTTATTTAGGAGTCGGTCTCCTGCTCGACCAAATAGCAAAAGAGCAAACCAAATTCGGGGACAGAATTCGAAATACTTTTGACTCGGGGTAATTAATGAAAAATGCAAAACATATGGGGACCAATCAGAAAATAATCAAAAATAACCACTGAATAGACTGATCTCCTTCTTTCGCCGCCTTGTCTCTTCGCCCTCACCTTCTCTCCTTCTCCGCCGTCTCCTAGCCTTCTCCGCCATAGTCGTCGATATTCTCCGTGCCAATGCTGTTTTTCAACCATCCCGTTGTCTTCTTCAGTTGATTGGTCGCCGACGTCGATATCCTCTTTGCCGCTGCCGTTTTTCTGTCCATCCGTCATCATCGTCTTCAATTTCTTGGTCACTTCAGCGGGACTCGCTGCACAGGACCTTCAATCACTGGGGTTCGCCGTCGTTAGTGTCGCCTTCATTCACTAGGGTTAGATGGAGAATTAGAGATGCTGGTGAAGGCAATCGAGAAGATTTCGGTGAGAAAGGGGAGGTTCAAGGAGGCGCCTGTTGATTTCGGTGACGGAAAAATCAGCTTATTATACTCCCTTCGTTGTTTTTGATTGTTTTTTATGTCCAGTCTTCATTCTAGAATCCAGTTTGTGGAGAAAACAAAAGGCTTGCACAAGTGGGATTAATGTCAAAATCTATTACAGGATGGATGATCTCTGCATTTTACTGTCTCAGCTTGCGAGTCTTAGCTCACTGACCCTGCGTTATACTTCTTGGTTTCATCATAGATCAAACAATCCTTCTTGTTTTTTATAAGTACGGATCTTCTAGATGACCCAATGCCAATGCTTGAGGAAATGACGCATCTGTCATTCCTTAAACTGAAAGGTGTATACAGGTGAACAAAAATTGATTATTCCGAAAAATGGCTTATGTCGATTGAATTTTCTTGAGTTGGGAAGCCTAGAGCACCTTGAAGAAGTATGTTTGGATGAAGATGCGTTGTCAGAACTAAGGTGCCTCAGAATCAAGGATTGCTACCGCTTGAAAATTCTTCCAGAGAAGTTCACTTCCATTAGTCTGCAAAATCATTCGATGGCCTTGCATCTTTCTGATTGATGAATGGAGATGCGGATAATTATAGCTATACTTCATCAGCACGGGGATTAGTATGGTCTTAACATACTCCCAAATCTGAGTTACAAACTGCACTGGTGTGTTAGATACTCCATCAGTTATGGCAGTTTATAATACGAGAAGAAAAAAAACATCTCTATTTTGATTTCTTCTGACCAAAAGGGAAGAATTTTTTCTCTCTTTTTTTCTTCTTCAAGTCAAATGATAAATTCTGCCTTGGAAATTGTAGCTGGCTGTTTTTGAATATATAATAAGTACATTACCAACAAAATTTAAAAGATCAAATCACAATAATACATCAAATAAAAATATAATATTCAAAAATAAGAAACATCAATATCAATTTTTAAAAATGACATGCTGAAAAGCTAACACGTCTATCAAAAAGAAAATATAAGTTAAAAATTCAAAATTAACATAGCAAAATATCTCAAACTAGTTTTGAAAATATACATTCCACTGTTGTTGCTTTTGAAAAAAATATTTTGATGTTCCACTTTTATCCACTGATGTTATTACTTTTTTACATGATAATTTAAAGATGTAAGATGATACGTATCACTTTATGTCTATTACAGATGAATAAGACACAAAACATCATACACTGACAACTCAAAATCGAAGGAATTCAATGAATCATTAATGGTACAACAAATACATAGAAAATTAGCATATAAAAAGGTCAATCGCCATAACTATCAAACCATTAAACATCATTATGTACAAAAGGTTCAAATGCTCTAAAACCCATTAACATATAAATTCCAAATTTCAAATCAACAACAATCTAGTGTTTTGGCTCTAACAAATAAATAAATATTTATAAAACATTATTCTCAAACAATACATCCCAAACAATCAAATTCTATTTTCCCTCGACTTGTTTTCCTTCGTTGCTCGCTTATTCAAGGACTTGTCTTCTCTCCTGCTGGTTTCGAAGAAGATGGCTCTTCTACTCCATCAACGCACAAAGCAAAAGGTCGGCTACGGTTCTCTGTTCAAGGGAAAGCCTTCAGAGCATGCTTTCTCATACCATTTTTTTTATTAACTCATCAATGGTATCGTAGAGCTCTGACATGGAAAGTATTCCTGTTAAATAATTTAAAACATCACACACAACAATAAAAACATCAACATCTGTAATTAAAACATCACAATAGCACAAATAACATCACTGACAACTACATTGAGAAATATCAAATAAAGTATTTAAAACATCAATATCAAAATTTAAAAACATCAATAGTACACACTAAAATATCAAAAGAATATAACTGGTCATCAGTTGCATACTTCAATATGAAAACGCCACTGATATGTGTTATATTGTGTTCATATTTTGTGGGATTATTATGATTTTATTGAGATATAATTTGCACTTTATGTATTTTTGGTGCAGAAATTCATGGATTATGAAGAATTGAGAGGGAGCTATACATTGTACTTTTTTTTCCTTAGCCAACGGTTTTTTCCCAATGAGTTTTCCAGGTTAAGATTTTTAATGAGGCGATTTCCTCCAATGGAAAATGTTCTTATTTTATAAGACATTATTCCAGTGATGAGGAAGAGAGACAAAAGCAGAATAGCTGAAATTATGGGGTGAAAAGTGAATTATTGAAGAAATGTGGATTTGTAGAAAATAAAGATATTCACTTTCCATATTGATAAGGATTGTATTATCTCTTTCCAATTGAAATTCCTTAATTTTAAGTATTAGAATCATATTTGATTTTGGTTTTTGTAATTCTTCCGTATCAGACTGAGTTTATAAATACCTTATACATGCGGAAGCAATAAGCATGTACATAATGCAGTAGGTTAGTTTAGAGAGGTTTAGTATTATTAATATATTAGTTTCAGCATTCTGGGAGACAAGAAGGATACGACGGTAATTGTTTGGTTCTTGGGAATTAATACGTTCTTCCCAATCTAATTTCGTATTCGATTTTGGCTTACGGTTTGCTAAATTAGTTTGTTTATTAGTTAATTACTTAATTATGCTTTGTTTTTGTATTATTTATTTGTTTTGTTAATTATTATGAATAGTTAATTTATATATCGGCATGGAATAACAACAATTAGTTTATAAATCGTGAGACCTAATTGTTTTATAATTGATTCTTATGTGTTTTTGGTTGTTCTTGGTTGAATTTATTCTTGATATGTTTAAACTTGATCAACTTGAATATTATTGGGATAATACTATCTAATTCCACCAATACGTAATCATTGGAAAGTGTTAGTAAGTAGCGAGTTCTTGTGAAAAACAGCTAACTAGTTAAGACTGTAATCGCAAGATGGGGAACAATAAAGTGTGCGTTACTACTTGTGAATACTTGGGTAATTGCTATATCAGTTTCTTTTCATTCTTAATGTTATCGAGGTGTGTATGTGGTTTAGCGAATACTTTCCTGATGCATCTTGGTAAGAGAAATAATTGTTTAATTATAATTGGTCAATTGTCGACAAAGTAAGAAAGAATTGGTAGGGTTCAGCAAATACTTGTCGTCTCATAACTGATAGATGCATATGAATTGATTTATCTTTACGCCTATGATCGTTGTTTAGCTAATGTGAGTTATTACGAGCCGATTACATTCATTATATATTTTCTAGATTTTTTATATTGTTAGTTTTCATTTTATTTCATATTTGATATTAGTTATTTGCATTCTTAGCCATAAATAAATTCTTTAAAATTAAGGCGTGGTGGCATCACCGAAAGAGTTTTCTGAATTAGTTGGAAAAGAAATTGAAATTATTGATTGTTGCTCCTCGTGGGATCGACCATGCTTATCTTTATACTAATTAGTATTCCTGAGTTTGCAGGTATTTGGCGAGTAAAACGACGCTCACCAAGCAGTCAAAGAGCATACATAGTCATTTAGGTAAGCAAGAGGTCAACGATTGTGAGAACTTTGATAGGAAGACCATTGATAGTTAGATGCAAGCGGTGGTGGAATGGCTTTCGACAGTGAGGCCGAGACATTGAGTGGCTGTGGAGCTGCAGTAGGTAGTGGCTGATTGACCATCGAATCGGCGGTGACAACCTTAGCGCCACAGCCGAGTCAGACAGAGGCACGTCCGCTGTCGCCAGGTGCAGCTAAGAGGAGTCGCGCCTGAGGGTGTACTGGTAGGATCATGGACCAGCGGCAATGTGGCTCGTCGCTGGTCCGATCCATAGAATGGGAAAGGAGAAAATGCCGACGTTGGAAAATCATCAAACCAGGGTTTGGATTGTGACTGTGCTGGCTGAATATGTACAAATGGCATAACAAACGAAAAATAGTCTTCATAAAAATCAGCATCTCGACTGTTAAAGGTTCATGATTCCAAATCATAAAGGCGATAGCTTTTCTTGTCAGCGAGATACCCGAGAAAATGCATCATCAACTTCTTGTAGTAAACTTGTCACAAAATCTAGGAATGTATAAGGCATTACAAGCAACCAAATACTTGTAAAAGCTTATAGTTTGGAGTGCGGCGATAGAGTAAATCGAACTATGTGCGTTCATAGTGTTACTTTGTTGGTGTCTGACTAATCAAATATTCAACAATGAGAACACATTCTCCCCAAAATTCAATTGGCAGATTAGCTTGAATGTGCAAAACAGGAGCCACATTTAACAAAGATGATGTGTTCGCTCTACACGGCCATTTTTCAGTGGTGTATCAACCATAAAAGTCTAAAATATAATGCCACATTCAGCAAAGTATGATATTGATATTCCGTACCATTTTCCGCATGGAGACGACGAATAGAGCGCCCAAACTGATTCTTGATCAAAGCAAAAAATTCTATAATCGGGAAGCTACATTTGACTTAGCCACTAATAAATAAACCAAAACAACTCGGGAAAGATCATCAACTATAGTTTTTTTTTAAAATGCACCACTAGAAGATAGTGAGCTATAAGGCCCCCAAACATCACAATGTATTAATTCAAATAAAAAAAACTAGCATTTGAAGGACTCAAAAAAAAACTATGTCAAGTCTATTTTGCTCTATGACACACTAAGAAAGGAACAAAAGTATTATTTGTGCTAAAATCAAGAGTAGGAATAGAAGACAACATTGTAGAGGATGGATGTCCAAGATGTTAATGCCATAAATCAAATGAAGATACAGAAAATAAAGCAACTATCGGAACTGACTGCAAGATATAAGACTGAACATGCATATCCAGTAGATGAAGCCAATAACCCCCTTGTTGTTCACCCACGCCAATCACAGTTCTCATACTGATTTTCTAAAAAATGTAGTAATTTTCAGTAAACAAAGCTAGACATTTCAAGGCCGACAACAGTATAGAGCATGATAATAAATATCATCGCAAGGTAGGTATATAAAGCACATAAGTGAGATTAGTATCTCCAAAATGTATATAACCATAATGTGTGGCAGACAACACATATCCATCAGGCATTAGAACGTTAACATAATCGATGGCAATATTAATTTCAGTAAGTGAGCCCTTGTCACCAGTCATGTGATATGAGGCTACCGAATCAAGAATTCAAGCTAAAGTAAGCCTACCTGAACAATGGTAAAAAATATAATTGAACTGATTGAATAAATTTAAGGTCGTACTACATTGGTCGTCAGACAGAGCAGGATCGAAAACCTGATTGAGTAGGAGTGTCGGAAGAGGCAGCCGCCACAAATCTTGGCGGCAATGTTGCCATGCCGACAAATGGTGGCTGAGAGCAGCATGGCACTGTAGCATCGGTGGCTGGAACACCAAGTGCGGCGTCAACTGCCAGAGTTAGCACCATGTTTTTCAGAGTTAGCTTTGTCCCTCATTTCTGTGAATTATTCTGGATATCCTGTGAGCTTGAAACAGGTAGTTTTTTCGTTACCCTTGCGATAACAATGTGTACAAATGACATTCTTACGTTCAGCTGCAGTAAGAGCTCCGTTGAAGATCCTGGTGGGCAACGAGCAGAATATGCTATGGAATCAGTTGAATGCTCGCGAGACTTAATGACGGCTCTGTGATTCTCCTCGGGAGATGAAGGGGCATACACCGCACGACATATGGCAGTGGTTCTTGAGTCATGATACTGAATCACAAAGTGTGATAGTTTTCATCTAAACATAGAATAAATTGATAAATCGTCTCTTTTTCGCGATCATGGAAGGCAGCAACAACATGGTTACATGTTCAAAATGGTTTGAAAGGTTCAAAGGAACAAACCTGAGAGGGCTGAAGAGAGTAGTAGTCATCATACATCTTCTTAAGTTTGCCGAAGTAAATGGCAATAGTCTGATTATTTTTATGACATTTTGTATATGTACACTCCTTAGGTGTAGAAAAATTAGTCGTTGAAGATCGTAAATTTGGATCAATAGTTTGTAAGATCCATCAAACTCCAGGCTAATCATCAGCATCAGGATCACCATCCAAGGGTTTAGTAATTGTTCCAACAATGAAACCAATCTTCTTTTTAGCAAGCAAAGCACTACAGATTGTAGTAGTCCATTCAAGGTAACTTTCATCACCTTTCAGTACGACGGGACAGATGACAAAACTGGAATCGTTAGAAGGACCAAGTTAGTACGAAAAATTCATAGATCGACAAATAGGTTCAGACTACCCAGTGCCAGATTTCAATTGTAACTGCTTGAGCAAAGCTGCAATAACATCAATGGCATTGAAATTCTGTAGCATGTTAGCCTCAGATGTGAGCACATTCTGTGGCATCATGGGCGGATTCAAAATCAAGATTTGACATAGTAGCAGGATTGTCAGATCAACAGCACCAAATAGGATTGGCAGGAATTGATGCGGCGGCGCGTGGAGCAAATTGGCAATGGCGCGTGGCAAGTAGGCGATTAATTGAGATCAATGAAAGAAGGTTCAAACAGTTTTTATGAAATTTCTTCCATTGATCTTCTTATTAGGCTTGAGAGTCTCAATCTTCACAATCTCATCTTCAAGTTGCCCCTTCAATTTTATATTCTTGACCAATGCAGAAATAAGGCCTAGATACACTAGAGAATGCATGGCCTTAGGAGAGATGGATTTCCTCACTATGCCTTATCGTATGAGCAACCCTAAGTTGATAGGCTTCTGTGTTCCAACACAGTTTAGCAGTCACCTTTAATTGAGATCAGTGAAGGAAAGTTCATAAAAACTGTTTGATTAGCAGTTAAACCGCCTCTGCAAAAAATTTAAGGCCGACCCACGGTGGTTTCGAGTTCTAAACCTCTTCCAGAAGGTGGTTCATCAAAAAATAGGCGAAACCATCTTTGAATGCTACCTTTAATAGAGCATGTACAAAACTGAACACCTCATGATCTACAAAGAGTAAAAAATAAAACCAAAATGTTAAAAAATAATACATCATACATACTAAAATACCAAACTTTAAAAACTAAAATTTAAATAAATAAGAAACAAATACTAGAATGACTAGTATCATCCACATTAGTTTATCACAAGCTACTGGACAGACGGCCTCTTCCTGCTTGTGATACCATCTAGTGTAAAATCATCTATTAAAGGTGGTTATATTGTACCATTAACGGTACTTTTATTGTGCCTTTTTTGGCTTCGCCTTACATTGTACATCAAAAGGTAGCGGTTCCAAGAACCGCCTTTAAAATTTTCAACGAATGCGATTAAAAACTGACTTTAAAAATCCAATAAAACCATCTTTCATAGGATCAGAAACAATTTCCAAACTCAAAAAATCTTTCTTACCTTCAAATCGGTTTTCGGGAGCTCAAAACCAGATCTAGAAACCCGCAAAAAAAAGACATCACAACAATCAACTCAATAAACACAACAGAAACATTTATCTAATACAACTATTTAAATTCCAACAAAATAGCCACTCAAGCGGCGGCGATGATCTTTGAAGACGAAGAGCTTCTTCAACGGCAGCGGGGAATTGAGCGTCGGCGGAATCTAGGCAC
The DNA here is from genome assembly GCA_032355605.1 of Rubia tinctorum. Taxonomy (NCBI): domain Eukaryota; kingdom Viridiplantae; phylum Streptophyta; class Magnoliopsida; order Gentianales; family Rubiaceae; genus Rubia; species Rubia tinctorum. Next base: position 8,204 of record JAULKM010099287.1, read on the forward strand.
TAGAGCAGCATAGTTATGGAGGACCCGGTAGTGGTGGAGCTTGATCCAGCAGTGGTGGAGCTTAACTTGATGGCGGTGATGGAGCTTGACTTGGCTGGGTTGGTGGAGGCCCGGAGGAGGAGAGAGAAAATAGGTGGTCGGGTTGTAGTGGAGGCACTAAAGCGGGAGAGAAAAGAGAGTCGGCAGTGGCGGAGCTCTATCTGGTGCGGTGGTGGAGAAGATGGATCGGCCAGAGAGAGAGAGAGAGGCGACGGACCGATCGGAGGGAAGAAAAAAAAAGGGGGGAGGATAGGAGAGGAGAGAGAGAGAGTTCGCTGCAGATGAGAGATCAAGTGAGGAGGCGCGATCGTAGAAGAAAAGGAGAAATAAAGGGAGCCGATAGATTATTGATTTTAGGGAAAAGAAAATTAAGGGAAAAAAGAAGTGGGCTTGGGCCAGGTTCTAACATTAGAACCACCTTTAAATTAAAAGGGTAAGCCAAGGAAGCATTTCCGAACTCGGAAATGCCATTTCCGAACTCGGAAATGCCATTTCCGAACTTGAAAATGCTTCCGGGCCTCAATTAAAAGCGGTTCTAAAGGCTGAACTGCCTTTAATCAATATCATTTAAAGGCAGTACTGCCTTTAATTAACTTTGAGCCTCAATTAAAAGTTGTTCCAATGGAACCACTTTCTAACGCTGCCTTTAATAGAGGGTTGTACTCTAGTGTCAACATCACTACAAGAAAACGTAGTTTATAATCAACCCTTTTTACTGCGCTTTTTAGAAAATAGGCTGAAAATTAAGGTAAAAAATTATTTTACCTATTTTTTAAAAAATTACTTTAAAAAAATTTACTTGCCTTTTTACCTTGGTTTTGCAAGAATCGGGATAAAAATATATTGAAAGATCGATTTTCGCTACATATCGGTAAGGTGTCAGCCTAGAAATGACAGTTGTCACTGAATATCCGTTAATGTGTTGGATCATGATGAAACGAATGCGACAAGATACAAATGTCGGATATTTAGAATGCTTAACCAGAGAGCAATCAATGCAAATCTCCAATATTGGGCTATCATTGGAAATGTCGAAACATAGTTAAATGGTATAAGAGATGGTTATTCTAGTTTATGGTGAAGATGTCGAACACACGTCGATCTGTTATCTGTTTGATCGATAGTGGAACGAGATGGGTTTAATGTCGGCTGGTGAGGTCTGAAAAATTCTGAATAATATTATCTCTATGCATAAATTATTTTATTTTTTTGATTTTTTTCATGCAATCAATGGGTTCATACATATATGAACGTTACTACTACCATCATTATAGCAATAAAAAATATGCAGTAACCTTCATATCATGCAGAAAACTTAATTAACAGTACATAAAACATTCATTTAAAATTATCAAGGTTTAATTTTAATTATGAAATGCTTAAATATTGCTAAACTACAAAAACACATTTCTGGACTGAATCGTAGAACACCCTAAATTAAGCATAGGAGGAAGCAATAGAATGGATGGATTTTAGTAGGATGGATTTGAAAATGATCTTCCACTAGTATATTCTAGAAGCTCTAAGAAGGCAGCCTCTTTGATCTTCATGTCATTATATGTAATGAATTTTGTCCAACCCTTAGGGTTCAATGCCTTGCTTGCTATGTTCCCATAGTAGGATATCTCCAAAAAAAATTGTCGCATTGAATGGTGGTTGGAACCTTATGCTCAGGTACAAGTGGTTGATTCTTAGGGGGGATCAACTGATGTAAGTGAGATTGAAGAATTGGAGGTGATCAAATCATGTTATCAGATAAAGATTGTTCCATATGATTCTGTGGTTGCAAGAAGAAATGAAGAACTCGGGGAAATAGAGCCTGTAGTGATTGTTCTGTCTAACAGTGAAGAAGGGGAAGAAGTTGGGTATGTTCCAACATTCCAGGAAGAAGAAGAAACTAAAAGTCCTATGGAAATTGATGAACCTGAACTGGGATTTGCTGGTGATAATATGGGAGATCTGGATTACCGGATGGAAGATGGTTATGGAGGGTCTGCTTATGATGATGTGAAAATTTCTGAGGCTGAGAAAAGAGGGGAAGATGACCCCATAACTGAAGGTGAGACAGGGCACATGGAAACTGCTCAAAGGGAAGAGCATGTTACAACAATGGATGTTGAAGAGACAGGTAAAACTGAGTATGTTGGAACACATGCAGAAACTGAGCAAGGAGAGGAAAGAGCACCTGAGCATGTTCCAACACAAGAACCAAACCTGACTTATTCCAGTGATGAGGTCTTGGATGATTTCATCCAGACAAGAATTAAGAAGGCAAAGAGGAAGGAGCTAGCAGTTGAGTCATCTCAACCAGCTAAGAAAAGCAAGAAGGCTGGTTTGTCACATAAGAAGAAGAAGCCCACACTGCCCACACCACCAGTAAGTGATACTATCTCCACTATGTTTTATGATAATGATTGTGAGGAGATATGGGAGATTTTCTCTCAGAGGAAGATTATACCTGAGAGAGTAGTAGATCTAGAGGCATATAAGTCTAGTGGTTTTTCTAATTTTGTCAAGTTGATTGGTATTGAAACTGTTATTACTCTATATGAAAAGTATAAAAATAAGTTGGTCTGTGAGGTCTACTCAAACCTGATGGCTGAGAACATAGAGGAAGATTCTCCCTGGTGTGGTAGAGTATATGTTAGGGGGAAAGTAATTAATTTTTCTGCTGCCAAGATAAACAGTCTATTGGGG
>JAULKM010099288.1:0-26846 GCA_032355605.1 Rubia tinctorum
CCAGAGAGCAAACTTCAAAATTTTCCCTAAGTATGATGCACCAGTATGAATAATGGTACCTATAATTAAATTACCAATTCCTTTGATAAAACAGATCACATACTTTGTTTCTTATCCCCGGTCTAATATTGAAGATACTGGTGCTATGAGTATATTCAAACTATAACTATTCATAAAACAAACAAAATATCAAAAAATATGAACCAAATGAATAGTGACTGCATTTACTTCATTGGAGGTATCCAAAACGGTACAAAAGGGTACAATACACTTAACCTATTCCCCTATCTTTTCCTTTTCAAGACTACATCAACACCCACAGTACGACCATTTCCGTTTACCCACAATCCATCGCCATATGATCGTCTACCTACGGGTGGTTCATCGACGTCTTCCAAACTCGGAAAGGCCAAGGGAAACTATAAAGTTTTAGATTTGACAGGCCGATCAGTCCCATCTTCAAAATAGAACTTCTTTCCATGGAGTATAACATGTCACTTCTCATTATTTGGGTCTTGGACATAAAATACCTAGCGAGCTTGGATGACTAAGATGAACTTGTCGTCCTCGTAACTTACTTGATTCAAGTTCACCAACATAAAACCCATAGGCTTCTCTGAACGAACCCCTATACCATTTTCAACTCATCTACACTTGAAGACAACAACTCTAAACTCAACATAATCCAACTCCCAAATCTCCCCGATCATCCATAAAGGTTCATAATTGAGACGATAGGAATTTTGTCTTTCTTTCTTGCCTACCGCATGGATTCAGATTCCACGTAAACCCCGTTGTTTTGAGTTGTGCTCTTGCTGTCCTTGTCCACTATTGCAAAACTAAATCCATTAATGTCATAACCTTGTTATATTTTCATGGTGTAGTTGGGAGTCCTTGCTAACACCCGAAGTTTACCAAGCATTCCATCCACATTGCAATAATTATAAAACAAATTCACAAACGTTGAAGAATACTCCATTTGTATGTAATTCGACGACCATTGGTGATAGAGTTCTTCTAACAATGACAAGTGTTATTCAGCATATATTGCAGTCTTACTAATGTTCCGTAAAACATAAAGACGAACTTTCATCAACTCAGCTTTGTAGGGTGTGTAATGTGTACCTCTGGACCATCTGATCCCATTCATCCTACCACTGTGCGCTTGCTGTAGAACTCCAACTTCTCTTTTCCCTACTAAATTTGAAGTGAAATACTCAATGATCTCCTCCGTGACATGCCTCTGGACAATACTAGCATCGGGTCAGCTACGATTGTGTACACAACCCTTAAGGACTCCCATGTGCCGCTCGAATGGGTACATCCAATGCATCCCCACTGGACCGCATATTATGATTTCCCTAACCACATGGCTGACGAGGTGAACCATAATGTGAAAGAATGCAGGGGGAAAGTACTTCTCAAATAAACATATCACTACAACCCTACATGCTCTAACTCATAAAGCTGTTTCCTACTAATATTCTTACGACAAATGGAGTTGAAAAAGAAACACATACGTATGATGCAAAATCTCACATGTCCCTCCATGACACCACAAATGGAAATGGGCAACAGTTGTTGCAAAAACTTGACAATCATGGGATTTCAACGCATTAAGACGCATTTCATCGTTCACAAATAAACTAACATTAAAAGAGTAGCCAGATGGTACCTTGATTCCATGAATACACTCACAAACCGAACACCTCTCATCGATTGAAAGACTGTAAGGGGAAGGTGGTAGGTACGTCCGCTTCCCTTTCACCTCCGGAGCTAAATCACCTTGTATACCGAGTTCATCTGTGTATTCAAGATATCATTCATCCTAACAAATATGTTAAGTAGCATCACAATTAAACTCTCACACACATTTTTCTCTATATACATCACATCCAAATAATGGAGAACCTCTAAATTCTCCCAGTACGAAAAATCAAAGAAAATTAATCTTTTCCTCCAAGGTCCATTATTTGTGGAAAACACCTTAGATATTTTTTTCCAAGAACAACAATAAATTTCTTCACCTTGTTATGGATGGAAACCCCATTCAATTTTTGCACCTTTCTTCTCTCCTTCCCGCCAACAAAATGAAGTGTGTCGTCTTGTAACCTGTGCTTTGTCGGGAGGAATTTTTTATACCCAGATGCACGGTCTTCATACCATTCTTCAACAGCTGGAAATTTTTACTTTCCTCGCATATGGGGGTATGCCTTGTGGCCCTTAACCACATAACCTGAAAGATTAACTTAAGCTGAGAAATCATTTATCGTACAGAAAAGCATCGCCTTCAACTTGAACTCGGTCCCACGAAAACCATCAAACACATCAACACCGTCGGACCAAAAATCTTCAAATCTTCTATGAGAGGGGCTAGATAGGTATCGATGTCATTTTTGGGTTGTCTCGGCCTCAAAATCATTAAAGGCATCAATACATATTTTCTCTTCATGCATAAATACAGAGGTAGATTGTAAATGGACAGCATAACCGGCCTGGAACTATGTTTCGATGAGATTCATACTATTAGTACACAAAGTCATCCTCAAATTCCCGGTTCAGCTATAAACTTTGGATACATCTTATCAAATTTCTTCCACTGATCCACATCTGCAGGATGATTAATAATATCATCATCATTACAACCCCTGTGCATGTATCATGTTATGTTTTTTGCATCCTCAGCGTTACCACATGCATTTCATGGGGACCAATTTCATTACATTCACAACAATCTCTTCATCGACAACCTCATTTCTCCTTTCCTTATAACGAGAAACATGGCATACGGGGCAAGATGCCTCTTTTTCCAAAGCACCCCTATACAAAAAATAATCATTCGGGCATGCATTTGTTTTTTATACTCCATTCTCATTGGACCCAAAATTCTCTTCGCATTATAGAGGTTGTTCGGTAAACCATTTCCGAAGGGGTGCTTTTCATTCTAAAACTTGAGCAACTTATCCATGCTAGTGTCGCTCCACGAACCAACAGATTTCATGCATGTTAAACAACTCCATTAAACATGACATTACAATGTATTTCTTCTTGAAACCAGGAAATAATGTTGTATCCTTATCACCAAGAAATTTTGACAGAACCTCAGGCTTCCCCCTAAATTCATCCACCACCTCTTCACACATGTTATCAAATTTTATATCCCTAAAACATTCTCTCTTGCTATCTACAACCACCTCCGGTGGTGGTTTCACCATGAAAGGTCCAAACCAAATAATCCTTTGCAAACAGTCTCTTGTAAATTTGGAATGCAACAAGTCCCGATCGTTAGTATGCTTACGATTCTTACAATTATGACAATGACTTAAGATTTGCTTCTCATGACTTAATGCATGCTCCATAAACTCTTCCCACAAAACCAATAAATTCATCACTCACAAAACTAGTTTTGTCATAAACATTATTACACCTCTCGATGACACGATACATCTCTACAATTTAATCAATGTGCAAGAATTAAACTTCCACACCAGTATACACTTCTATCCTAAATATAATATTATTCATAAAGCATGAAGTTACAATCCACAACATGCAACATCACATTACTACATTAGTAACACACCCCATCATATCACATGCATGAAAAAACCATTGAATGCATCAACAATACTAGTCAACAAACCTACTTCACGACTTCGAGTCAAGCAACATTAAAATGATCAAACATGCACAAAATATATGGCAACAAACTATTCCCAACATATTCCTTTATAAATGGTAAAATAAATGGTATCTTCAAGGGAGTTCCTTGATGATCATTCAATGTTTTCCTCATCTAAAAATTGTCATTAATGAACCAAAACACACAAACAATCCACTATTTACTGGCAAAAAAAAGTGGTAAGTGTACATTAAATGCACCAAAAACACATGTTTAAACTACTGCATACCGGTGCTAGACTTGCTTTTTACAATCTAGCACCGGTATGGATACTGGTGCTATCCATGAAATAATCAAACTAGTGTTGGAAAATATCATTTCGTGCATTTTTTTGCAACATTGGTACCAAAAATAATACCAATGCTGGAATTATATGTTTCCCGCGTAAATTTTGCACTAGCACCGGTATGAACCTTACCAATGCTTAATATTTTCATTTTCGTCCTTATTTTCAATTAGCCACTGGTTTAACGCCGTTGCTGGTTTCCACATAGGCACCGGTATTATAATATTTTCTATGCTTTTACCGATGAATATGTGATTTCTAGCACCAGTACGATTGCTCAGTTACATTTCTACCGGTGCCTATGTACATGTTTTCCAATAGTGAAAATTCTCATTTTCAATATATTGCAAAAGGTAATCGGATGTGGGTAGCTCAGTACTCCACATATATGGTGTACGAAAGTAATTACATATGACAGCTACAAGAACAAAAGAAGATCAAAGAAAAATAAGGCACGCTAGTCTGGACCTCCAAGAAGGAAACTAAGCTAACTACTAGCTAAGTTATTATACAAGCAATATGAAGACTATCTGTGACAAGGAGTTAGGGACAAGTCTTCTTGGACCGTGACACAACACACTAAGAGTGACGGTCTGGCGGGAAACCGGGATCTGCGAGCACTAGTTTCAGGCACAAATGGCTTGGTCATTGTCTACAGCGCGAAGCTGGCGTAAAAGGGGACAACACGGGTTAAGAGCAGCTAGGCGGTCGACACCGGCCTAGAGGTGTTTGGCACGATTTAGGGATATCAATTCGCATAGATGCGTTGAGAGGCATGGGACTGCAGCAAGTTAGATCATGCGTGTAGGCATATGGTTGCGTTGAGGTTGGATGATAAGCCTAAACCAGTAAAACGTCAACACTCCCTTGCCCCTTGGTTCCGCAAATTGGTGGCAATCTCCTTTCCTAGAGCACTAAAAAGCAACCCATAGTTTCTCGCTCCAATTTTGAGTTTGAATATCGTGTTTTGACCAACATAGTGGCATGGGTGGTCTAGTTATCTCATCTCCTTAGTGATCTTCGCTTCTCACTCTTCGGACCCCCACTATTACTTTGTGATAACAACAATGTCATTTTTATGGCCCCAAATCACGTTGCTCACAAGCAAGCCAAACATGTTCTTAGTCCACTTTAGATTGCCGACAAGGGGCTTCCCTGTTCTTTGTTTGAAATCTTTAGGTCCAAGCTTGGTGTGTCATTTTACGCCAAAAATAATTTGTGCTCTAAGCTAAAATTTCAGTACAGTATTCTGCGGTCGGTATGTTGTGAGCAAGCTTGTTTCCCAATAGATTGGCGAGACTTTTTTCTTAATCTTTAATGTGAAAATTCATAACCAAGGTAACCATATGAGGACAGTGAATAAGAAAAACAAAAACTGAATAAAAACGAGAGTGGAAAATTGTTACAGATGGAAAAAAGATTCCACTATTATGAGAAAATTCCTGTTCTGATCAATTTCGTACTGGCTTTTGATCTTGATCCTCGATCCAAAGATGAATTTAAATGCATGCACACAAATTGGTTATAGTTGCAAGCAACCAACCTTTCCTTACCTTTTCAATAATCAGGAGGATATCTCACTAACTATTTCTCTAACTTACACATAACCTGAGAGACGGTCTATAGATTTAATATGATAGCTGCATTAAGAATGAGAAAGACCCAACTTATAATCAACAAAATCTGACGCAGGATTGTTAAATTAAGATTGTTGTTCCCTACCACTGATTGAACTTAAATCACAATTACGGATGATTGGTTCAATTGGTATTAAATTAACTAACATGCTATCAAATATTGGTCACTACTTAATAACACGAAGGCAATCATGAACTTTATAATCAAGAAGAACATATGCAGGCATGCAATTAAAGTATAAAAACTAATTAGATCTCACGAGACACTACTTCCTTGATCTTTACCGGAAAAAAAAGAATTAGGTAGAATACATAATTGAATTAACAATCAAGAGCATAAAAAGAAATAATGAAATTTGTCTGAATAGAATACTGTAAAGCTCCAAAACATGAATATTGTTTCTGCGCAGATGATTGCTTCCGTGCGTATTGTGTATGTCTATGTCCGTACAAATGTCAACAAATTATGGAAAAAATATTATAGCCAAAAGGTAGACAAGGAATAAAATATGTCTTTCCTTATCTATTTAAATTTCAAAGAGATAACACGATATTCTCTCCTTAAATTTAGGAGTCTTCAAATCAAGCCAGATTTTTTCCAGCTGCATTTTGACTTGGCATAATTGAGCAAAATAATCTCCATCAGTTCTTCCAACAATTTCATATTATTTTCCTCCTCCACCTCCAAGTACAAATGACCACTTCTTATGTTTCCGGAATATTCATACCGACCACAAACTGCAGCAACTTGACAATTCAGTCTCTAAATCTCTAAACTGTAATAACATTCAAAATAACATAAATATCCAAGTATTTACTCAATATTTCAGCTCAACAACAACTTAAAACACATGATGAAATCAACCCAATCAAACTACCCCACACTTAGGTTATGCTAGCTCTCGAGTATATGTAAATGCAAAACATAAATGTAAACGTGAGACTCAAAAAACTAAGCAGCCCTAAAATTATAAACCATCACAGTTAGAATCAAAACACAATCAACCATCATACCACAAACCATTCCCCTTTTCTTATAAAATCACATCATCCTCTCAACATCTTTCAAAATCATAATCAAGTCAAACACACAAATCATATTCAATTCTCACCACATATGTTTGTATATACCACTATCTCCACCGAAGTAATTTAACACTTGAGTACAAATCAGTGAGGTCTTTATCAAGGTTGTAACGGGGAAAGGAATACGAGGCTAAAAATGTGAGAATACGCAAGTAATTCATTATCATCCTCATATTTTTATGTTCATACTTTGAATGAAAATGAAACATTGATAAGCAATGAAGTATAAACATCACTACCAAGAACTAAATCATGCCCTTATTACTCCAAATTTCCAACCCAATATACTACTGACCAGTTTTTTTTCTTTTCAATTTCAGTTTTTCCCATTTTTTTCAACATTTTTTTCTGGGCAGCGGCATTTACATTATTTTATGGGAACAAAAGTACAAAAATATCATGCTAAAACTATATATACACTTTCTCAATGAATGTAAGTCCAAAATATTCTATGCTCCAACATGTATTAACACAAAATCTCAACCATATCTAACTCATCATGCAATTCCAATTCTTATCCCAATTAATAATAAATTACTTACACATTCTCATAGGGTTAAGAAAAGTCTAAGTCTCTTGACTAAATATTTAGTGACTGAAAAAACCAAAGAAAGAGTTTTATGGTTTCAACAGGGAAAACTAGGGGATCAATGTAAGGACCCCAAATGTATAGTAGAAGCTAAGTTGGGCTCATTCCTAGATGCCTCTATCATTTTCATACTTAAGAAACGCTCTATATATTTAATATGTTATAAGATTTAAGAATGAGAAAGACCCAATTCATAACCAACGAACTCTGACGCAAGATTGTTAAATTAAGACTGTTGTTCCCTACCACTGATTGAACTTAAATCAATATTATGGATGATTGGTTCAATTGGTATTAAATTAACTAACATGATATCAAATGTTGGCCATTATTCAATAATATGAAGGCAATCATAAACATCATAATCAAGAACAACAAATGCAAGAATGTAACTAAAGTATAAAAACTAATTTGATCTTACGAGAATCAACGCCAGTATTTCCTTGATCTTTACCGGAAAAGGTGAATTTAGCTAGAATACATAGTTGAATTAAATCAAAATCATAAAAAGAAATAAAGAAAACTTTATTAATAGAATACTGTAAAGCTCCAAAATGTGAATAATGTGCAAATGACTGCCTGCATGCGTATTGTGTATGCCTGCATCTGTACGAATGTTAACAGAGTATGGGAAAAAAATAAAGTCTTGGAAAAGACTGTCTTTCCATAGGCATATGGAAATACTAAGTTTATTAGAATAATATGAAGTTAGGGGTTTAGTTGCAATATTCTAAAAAGTGACACACCCGTGCTATATATACATAATAAACCCTAGTTCCTATTTTCATAACTCATTTTGTCTTCTTTCCTTCACTCCCCAACTTCTCTATCTCTTTTTTTCTTTGCCGTTTAATATTCTCTATGCGTTCGTTTCCCCCAAAATATTCCGTTCTTTTTGTCGGCTTGTCACCTAATTGCATTCGTATAAGGTAATTTTTCCTTTTTGTGTTATGTTTTTGATTTGATGTTCTATTTTTTAGGTTTTTGGTATTAGATATGAAGTTTTTTGTGTTTTATTGCAGCAAAATAAGGAAGGAGAGAGGAAAATATGTCGAATGCTCTTCTAATATCAAAGGTGATGTTAATTTGTTGAATTTTTGTTGTTAATGTGTAGTTTTGGTGTCAAAATGAGGATTCAATGCTTTAGATTGCAGTATAACCGTTTTCTGATGCTTTTGTGTGATGTTGTTAGCATGTTTAGTGTTTTCCCCAATTTAAGAGGTTTATTTGTCAAAGATATGATGTTTATTGTGAAAGGCTACATGTTTATAGTGTAATATGTTGATATTACGTGGTCATTGTGTCAACTTACCTTTTGTTTTGGTGCGTAATTTGAGTTATTGTCTCCACCCATTTTTTTAGTCAAATTTAATGAGAGGTGTTGTGTTTGAGTTGAAAGGTTTTATGTTTTGGATTCAAATGTGAGATTTTGTTGTTATTATTTGTTTTGTGTATTGTACTACAACAAGCTGGTATGTTGAAAGGTACAACCTTTGTTGGTAGTTTGAGTGAGTTCGGTAAAACTATTGCTGGTAGTCGGGTTCTGCAATTCGATATTTCGAATGTGATTTCAACTGATGAAGAGATTGCAGGTCTTAAACTGAATGTGAGTATGTCGTTTTTTCCATTTTTCTGTATGTTGTTTTAGTGGATTTGTAGTATAATTTGTTGCTATTTTATAGGCTGCTGATGAGACATTTGCTTTGTTTCAAAGGTATATGGAAGTGTCTACTTCTAAATTATCATAATGTTTTTCAAAATCACAAATGGTGGACATTCAAGATGATCCCGAGATTGATTTAGAGTAGCTACCCAACTCTCAAGATATCCTTGATAATCTAGCAACGTGGAAGCAAATTGATGACCTTCTTGATCTTGATGAAATGTGATTTGAAAAGCTTTGTAACAATTTGTGGATTTAGAATGCCAGAATTTGTTTGTTTTGGATGCAAGAAAATACTGTTTTGTTATTTTTGTAGTAAAATGACTTTAGGTATGACATGTTTGATCTTTAGATTAAAACATGCGATGGTTTATAGTGATACATGCTCACTATCAAATGCACATTTTAGAAGTTTATTTTGTTTATGTTCTTTCTCTTAAAATTAAGAAATTAATTGATTATTTTGTGCCAGCTTGGATAGGTTAAAACACAGCATGTTTGTAGTGATACATCTTCACCATAAGTTTCCTAATTCAGATTTTTCATTATGAATTTGGTGCCAGTTCATTTAATTTTTTTTGAACTTACTTGATTTTTTATTTGTCACGCTGGATGTTTAGGTTAAAACATTGCAATTTTATAGTGATAGACATTGACCATAAAATGCATAATCAGGTGTAAGATATTGCCAAACGGGTCTTGTAAACTCGTGGTTGTGTTGCAAGATATGGTGCATAACATTATAAAAAGTTGTTGACCAATTTGATTCATATTTCAGCCTCACAGCCCATTCTGGTTACATGAAATTCCTTTGTCTTTCTCGAGGTTGAATATTTCGATCCATTACAAATTGGTATTCATGGGGTTGATGTCTATTTTTCTCGAGTTTTCCCTTGAAATGAGCACACAAAGTACTTTTCAATAATGACGCCCTGGTTGTTCTTCCGTTGCGTGGTTTTTTTTGTAGTCAGATTCCAATTTGTTAGCATGTCATTTGTAGAGGAGACCAATTCTTGCAGCGTTCTTGTTAGTAGTCCATTGAAGCATTCAGTCACGCCAATTTCTGCCAAGTTTGGTAGATGTTCAAACCCTGCAGTAATTTCAAATGAAACATTAGAGTTTTAGTTCGAAACATTATATATTTAAAGTAAATAAAAATGGGTTATATGTTACTTATTCATGATTTTAGTTACCTTTAATTTATATTTTTTTTGTCTCTGGTCCGTAACTTTTGTAAATGACCTGTATAAACATTTCAAATTTACGTTTAAACGTACATTAAATCATATAAAAATGAAATTAAAATCTTAACATGTACTGAAATTTCAATTCCATGAACAAAACAACTTCACATTTTATCAACAGAAAGGTAGTATGTATGATTTAAAAGCTTTCACTTTTAGTGAAAAACGTTCAAATTTTAATGAATCTAATAGTGGATCGAATGGAGACGAATTTATCATAGTTCATATCTTCAGAAGGTATATTAGCAACAACAACAGTTTGTTCTTCGATTCCTTCTTCAATTCCTTCGACTAAGAGCATCTTAACATTAAAATTCAATCAAAGTAATGAAACGTTACGTTTCTATTGCAATTTGAAACTGAAATCGCAAATAAAATCAAAATCAGAATCAAATAGCAAACAAAATATAATCTCAATTTTTAATAAAACTTACAAGAATGAGTTCATTTTTCAGCGATTTGATATAGGAATGAGTGTTTGATCTGCGACGGTGCCGACGATATGCGACGTCGATGTTGGCCAGTGTGGATTTGAAGAATCGAAGATGGAAAATTGAAGATTGCAAACCTATATTTGAGGATTTGGGGATTTTTGTTCGAGCTGTAGAAGGTTTGAGGGAAATGAAGGAAACCTGAGATTTTACCTTAAATAGGCGCGTGAAATAACCCAAATATGCTATGATCCAATTTTGACATGGATTTCCTTGATTTTGACCAGCGAAATCTGATTCCCCTTTATCTTAAAATTGAATTCGATCTCTGGTATTTCAATGGCTTATGGAAAAATCGTTTTCGAAGAGACAGACTCATGAAAAAAATTACTACAGCTAAAAGATAGACATGGAATAAAATATGTCTATTTTTATCTATTTAAAATTTAAAGAGATAACACAATATTCACTCCTAAAATTTAGAGATATTCAAATCAATCCAGGTTTTTTTTCCAACTGCATTTTGACTTGGCATAATTCAGCAAAATAATCTCCATCTATTCTTCCAACAATTTCATATTATTCTCCTTTTCCATCTCCAAGTACGAATGACCACTTCTCTTATGTTTCCGGAATATTAGCCGGTATGAGCATACTGACCACAAACTGCGGCAACTTGACAATTCGGCCTCTAAATCTCTAAACTGCAATAACATTCCAAATAACATAAATATCTAATTAACATTTCAGCTCAATAACAACCCAAAACACATGGTGAAATCAACCCAATCAAAGCTGTGTGTCTCAAAGCATCTGATGTTTCGCTTGACGAGTTGTTAGAATAGAAGATTCTAATGAGGGTTTATATATTTACATTTATATCATTCATGTACTCTATTTATTTAGTCAATACTAATTTAAACCCTAATTTAAGTGGAATTCACTTCTACAAAGTTCACACATAGCAAAGAGCTAGGATACTTAACCTAATATCGTATCTTTATCGATTTCATTATCAAATTGAAACAGAAAAATATTATCTCGAAGAGCCTTATATATCGTTCAGAGGATTTTTGAGATCCCATAGTTTCTGAAATAGAGCAACCACTTGATCCAGCGTAATCCTTGCTGTGCGCTGATCCTCCCGACCACCTTCTCTTCCTCCGCCAGCATCAGAGTTGAGCAAAGCATTGCTATGTCGCCCACGGTCAGCTGGTTGGTGTTTGTGCGATCAAATTCTGCAATCGAAGTCCAGAAAACAAAAAATAAAAGTAATCCACACGCCAACGACGTTCCCTTGTGATGCAAGGAAAAAGGCCTCCTCTCTTAAACTCTAGCTAGCGTACCCGACAACACAGAGAGAGTAATAACCCTCTAATTTGTCCTTAACCGCCACGTGGAAACAAAATAGGTCTGAATCGCACTCTGGTCACATTTTGGGGGGCTAAATGCAATATTTCACCGCCCATATAAAGGAACGTTCTCGCATCACCTCTTCGTTCCCATCTCCCAGTACACCAACCTGCTAAACCCCTAAACAACGAACCTCACAAATCACGATGGTCGGAAGGCGAAAGAGGGCCAAATCGAAGCCCTCCTCATCGCCGCCGCCGCCGCCTCCGTGGGTAGAGCTTCCGCGGGACGTAACGGCAAACATTCTGCAGAGGCTGGGCACGGAGGAAATTCTGGAGAGTGCTCGGAAAGTGTGCACCACTTGGCGTAGCGTGTGCAAGGACCCTTCGATGTGGCGGAAGATTCACCTCTCGCATGATTCCAGTCGCCGTTTCGATTTCGATATCATGTGCCGCCACGCCGTGGTTCGTAGCCAGGGCCAGTTGCAGGATATCAGTCTTTCCGGTTTCGGCTCCGATTTGCTTCTCAAGTATATTGCTGGAAGGTATGGAATTCAATCTCTGTTGATAATGAAATTATCTGATTACCTTCAAGTTTACATGTTTTTCATGATTTTGGTTTTGGAAGCATGTTTTGACCCTGTATTGTTATCAGATCAAGGGGGCTTCGGTGCCTTTCACTTGATTTCTGTGAAGATATTACTGGAAATGGTCTGGTTGAAGCTGCTAAAAGGCTGCCTTTGTTGGAAGAGTTGAGCCTTACTCTTGTCGCTATTGATGCTAAATATATTGAACGTGTTGGCCGTTCTTGCCCTGTGTTGAAGTCTTTTAGCTTACGCAAGCCGATATTTAGACACTGGCTGAACAAGTTTGATACTGAGGCACCAGCTATTGCAAAAGCCATGCCTCAACTGCGCCATCTTCATCTTGAGGGAAATCGGATGCGCAACCAAGACCTGGTGGCCATTCTTGATGGCTGTACCCACCTGGATTCGCTGCGTCTCGAGTTGTGTATCAATGTCTGGATCAATGGTGATTTGGCCAAGAGATTGTCCCAACAAATTAAACATTTCAAGTATCTCAAGGACTCCAATGCAAATTTTGGTCGTCGGTATGATAGTGAGTGTGACCGCGAGTACCTTTCATATCTTCGCTTATGTCATGGTGAATCTTCTTAGATGAAGACTGTGTTTGTATGCTGATGATTGGTAAGAAGCCCCCTGATGTTGTTTTTGTTACGAATAATTGGTGTAGCTTCATCTTATTTTAAGTAGCATTGTGCCTTGCAGATTAGATGGCCTGCTGGAGCAAACATTGCTCGTCTATCTCTCTTGCAGCTGGACTGTTACGTGCTAAGTACGATGCGTATTTCTGCTGTTTTATAATTTAAGCATATGCCTAGTAGTAGTTCATACTTTATAATAGACCATTAGGTGTTGTGTTTGTCGCCTATGGTGTAATTCAGCGGATTTTTTGTGCTACTGCACGTTCAATAGCCTGTTTTGAATAGGAAAGGGGTGTGGATGGAAGAAATGTGTAGGGATAATGTTGTTCTTTCTGTTCTTCATGGGAGCTTTGTGGCATTGTCACTGTTTTACTTGATTTTATTCTCAAAAACAGGGTTGGCATTCTTTTCTTAAAACATAAACTTTCACTCAGGTGGAAGGGGAGTTTATTATGCATCCCAAGGCATATAAATATAATAGTTACATAGTAGCTGTAATCCAAAGAGTTGTGAGCAGCTACAATATGTGATCAATCTCTGAGTACCTATGTACCTGTGGAGAAAAGAAAAAAAGCGTCATATTAAGGTTTGGGATTTGTAATTTGTCCATCAGTATGATGCCTTTTAGCTTACTGTCAAGATTAGATTGAGAGATTTTCCCCCAATTTTCTCAGGCAACATACTCGAACCAGCCTCTGCTATATAATCAGCTACACAATTATCTTTTTTTCCAGTTTTTTCCATAAAATATGGGAAGATATCAGCCTGAGGATCACCGTAGTTAAGAAAGGCTGAGGATGATTGATATGCAAGATGCTTTACTTGTTTTATTGCAGGGTGGATTAATGTTTTCTTGGTATCATACAAGTAAGAGTTTGTAGTTTTCCATAATATGTAGAGGCTAATTAGACCTAAGGTTCTGATTAAGGTTTGATGGATTTTGGAGGCGCCTCTGTGTGACAAATAGCGGGATATTGTATCCCATATGGACGGGAAGGATCTGTGAGCTATGTTCATCAGGTTATGAATGATTTTCAGACAGTTTCTGAGATAGCGCATGAATAAAAAAAGTGATCAAGGAAATCTGAATTATTGCAGTTCCTGCACTTAGAAGTTAAATGAAAACTAATGAAAGCTAAGGTATTGTCGAACAGGAGAACATTATTCATCAGTTTCCAAATGAAGATTGATATCTGGTATTTACTTTACAAATCTTTCTGAGTGAAGTTGACTTGGTTTTCTTTGCTCTGATAGCCTGATATCTGACTTGATGGAGAAGTTTCCTTTTGCATTTGGCCTCCTAAACCAGATCCTGCAAAAGTGAGACAATGTTGGTAGTCAAGTGTGGCTCCAATATTACAAGTTTGTTCGAGACAAAAAAGGCCACAACAATATCAGGATATCGCCTCTGGCCGGATGTAGAACAGTGGTCCGAATTCTGACCAATTTCCATCCCAAAACGAAGAAAATCCCCCACCTATTATGATTTTAGACATGCTGTTGGGGATATTCTAGACTACAAAGGGGAGTTCTGGTGATTCTCTGAGAGGGACCATATGAAGGAATAAGGATGGTGTTGTTTATTTGCAATTTCCACCATAGTTTACTGGAGAATGCCTCAACTATAGTATTCAAGTTCCTGAATCCTAGCCCATTCTTATCTATGGGATAGCATAGTTTCCTCCAAATTTCCATTTTCTTTTTATTCCTGATTCAGTGATACCCCAGAACAAGTCAGATGCTTTCCTTTCTATGTTCTTTAGGACTTGTTTTGGGGGTTTCAAAGTAGATAGGATATGGTTAATTAGGGAGGGAAAGGATGCAAGAGTTGATGAGAATTTGTTTCCCAGCTTGAGATAATTATTGATTCTTCAAATTATTAATTTTTTACCCATTGTTTCCATTAGGGGCTAAGAATAGGATATCTTCACTAGTGGAGGACCCTTCATTAAAGTCACCTCATCAAAGACGGTTTTTGACCAATCGCCTTTGATGAGCATCCGAATGAGTTCCGAATTTGGAACTTCCTCCCAAGTCCCACCAGAAATTTTAAAGACACTTTGTTTCTTTAAAGGCGGTTTATCAAGAACCCCCTTTAATGGGCATCAATTAAAAACGGTTCTATTGAATAACCGCCTTCAATGGGGTGTCTTTATTTGCATTTTGGGCCTAAGTATATATAGTTAGGGTTTATTTTTCCTCCCTTAGTTTTTTACTCTCTTTAATTTCCTTCCATTTTCCAAGGCTAGCTGCCTTCTTTCTCTTCATTTATCTTGCGTCGTCGTTCCCTACCCCTTGCTTTCGATTTCCACCGTTGTTCCCCCCACCCACCTTTCTTTTCCTCCGCAACACCCCTACCTTTTTTTTCATTCCGCCCACCACCCCTCTCCTTTTCTACTTTGCCGCCGTACCCCCCATTTCTCCTCCGCCGCCACCCTCTTTCTCGTCCACCATCCTCCGCCGCCTCAGCCCTAGGTCGCCGCTCCATCGCCTCCGCTGGGTCTCCTCCGTGCCCCGCTCCCTCTTCGCCGCTCGCTTCAGCCCTAAGTTTCCGCTCCGTCGCCTCGTTTGGGTCCCTCTTCGGCGCTCGCTTCAGCCCTAGATCGCCTCCGCTGGATCTCCTCCGCGTGCTGGTCATTTCAGCCCTAGGTCGCTGCTCCATCGCCTCCGCTGAAGACTCGCGCGCTGCTCAATGACGCCCTAGGCCATCTCCACCTCAGCCTAAGCTCCACCATTCCCCCCGTTTCTATATTGTTTAAATTTTTATGTCCTTCTCGTTCTCAGTCGCTGTCCTTTTAGGTTTCTTGTCGCTGTCTGTTGGTTTCCAGATTTGGGGGTTTGCTTCGCTGCCGGAAATTGATTGGTTTCCCCAATGGAAGGTTGTTTTTGAACCGCCTTTGATCGATTCAATTAAAGGCAGGACCAAAGAAGACATTTAAAAAAATTAAATCACCTATGGTGGGGGGGGGTTAGTATATAACTTGTAATCCAATCCAGATGTAATCAAGTACTTCAGAAAACAAAAGACCATCGAGCTTCTAAGGCAAAAACAAGCGAGGAGTAAAAACGTTAATTGGATTAAGACTCTAACTCCAATAGCCTCTACCCCCGTGTTAGCTCTTGTGTTAGCTGTGTCAATCATATGAAAGTCATATCTATACAAGAAAGACAGAGTTTTTAGGAAAAGATCTGTAGATAATCCAAAAGGTCGATGTACTAATCTACTAAGAGTTGGCCCAAGTACTGGGATCACCCTCCAGCTCTGAAGTCCCATTTGATCTGCTGCAATGGCCTGATTTGTGTGTGTAGCAACTGAGATTGTCTCCAAACTGTTTTGGTGGTAACTCCTTCATGTTGAGCCTGTTGAGCCAATGAGTGAGCAACTCTATTTTGTTCTCTGAATATGTGATTGACAGTTGCTGTTGCGGCAATAGTGAGATCTCTCAGCTTCCTTAGGTTGTTCCTGACTCTCCAAGGCCATGTGGTTCTTTGTGGAGTAGTTGAGTGATTTGCAGACAATCAATTTCAATGGTTAGAGGAAGTGCATGTACTTCCATACAAATTTTGATACCTATTATTAGTGCCAGTAATTCCGCCTCAAATGCATTGGAAGCAGTGTCTAAAAATGCCGCTCCTTGGACAATAACATTTCCAATTGTGTTCCTGATAAGAAAACCATCTCTTGGGACACAAAGAGGTGAGAAAGTGGCATCTGTATTGAGTTTAAACCCAGAATCCTGAGGATGCCATTTGATAACCTTCATGATTTTAATTTTTCTGGGCTTAAGAACAGGTAGTAACCAATTTTATTTAAGCCAATCACAATCAAGATATTCACTTTGTGGGGTAACACTAAATATACCAATCAGTAGCCTTTTAAGTTCAGAAATCATCACACTAGGAGTAGTCCTAGTGTTTTCATACAATGATGAACTTATATTTTTCCTCAAAATCCAGCATATAAGCCCAGTCATAACATTAAAGAAGTTATTCTTAGTTTTTGAAGCATTCTCGTAAGTTCAAAAACCAAAAAATCCTATCAAACAAATGATCAAAATGCATCACATTTAGATCCAGTATGCGGTATGCAAATTTCCAAATTTGCTGAGCATTTGGACATGGATTGAAAACGTGATTCATGGATTCTACCCCGTTAAAACACATAACGCATCTTGATATAGAAACAAAACCAGTATGGCTAAGCACATTATCAATGGATATAATATTATTTATCATTTTCCATGAGAAAAAAGAGATCTTTCTTGGTAAAAGTTTATTCCATACCTTTTTTAGGATACCTAATTATGATATTTTCCTCCTAAGTATTTGATAAGCCGAACTAACCTTAAATATACCTGACAATTCTGGCTTCCAATTGATCTTGTCTTCTTGGGTTATCTCAAAAGTCTTTTGCAGCACCCATGTGACCTCAAAAGACAATCCTTGGCATAGAACTTTAAGATACGAAGAGATATCATGCAAGAATTCAGCTATAGTAAGGAAAGGAAATGTAAATTCAAAAATTTCATTCCACAGATCCACTAGGAAGCCAACTTGAGTCCAGTTGGCTGTCCAGAAGTTGCAATTTCCTTTACTAATGAGAATCATGGAATACTGTTCAGCAATGGGAGAGATTTTGAAAAATTTCTTCCATGGGTCCATATAAGTTTTGACCACAGTGTCCTACCCTCCTGTAGTATCCACCAAAGTTTAGCGAGGAAGGCATCTATAGTAGTTCTAAAATTTCTAATTTAGATGCCATTTTCTTCATAGGGAAAAGATAAGTTATCCCAGCCCCTCTAGTGTTTCTTAGGTGTTCTATCTGCTACCATTCCCCATAAAAAATCAAGATAAATACCTTCAATTTTTAGAGTTATTCTTCTTGTTGAGGATATAACAAGCCATATGTGTAAAGGGATAGAGGACAAAACATGTTTGATGATAATAGTTCTTCCAGCTTGATTCAAAAACTTGTTTGTCCAGTTCTGAACTCTAGAGTTCAGTTTCTCAATAGTAACCTGGAAGTAGCAATTATTCTTTCTACCTTTGAAAACTGGGACCCCTAAGTAAGTGAATGGAACAACTCCCTCTACCATATGAGTAATTTGTGTAATCCTAGTCTTGGTTAGTGCACTGGTATTGCAGCCAGTATAGAAAGCACCTTAGTTGTATTTAACTACCTGGCCACTTGCTTTATGATACTTTGACAAGACTAAAACTAGATTTTTCAGAGATTTCTTAGTGGCTTTAAGGAAAATCCCTATATCATCTACATATGATAAGTGAGTGATTTGGGTTGAGTTAGGAATGTAGAATTTGTCCATTAAGTGTTCATTAAACATATTTTAAGTCATCTATTCAGCACCTCAGTAGTCAGGTTAAAAAGTATAGGGGACAGAGGGTCCCCTTGCTTCAACCCTCTACTGGCCTTAAAAAAACCATTTGGTTTACCATTTATGAGCACTGATAACCTAGCTGCAGCTATGTTAAAATCAGTTGCACCAAAGTGTCCATGGAAACCAAACTTTAAAAGCAATGAGTTTAACATTGGCCAAGAGACTCGATCGAAGGCCTTAGACATGTCAATTTTTGCAATTAGGTTTAGGGATTAGTTTCTCTTATCAAGCATCCTAACCATCTCTTGCATGACAAGTATATTATCTAATATTTTGCTACCTTTGATGAAGGAACTTTGTTCCTTAGATATACATTTAGATATAACAACTAAGATCCTATCAACAAGTATTATGGAAAAATCTTATTGGTGAAATTGGATAGGGAAATTGGCTTGTAGTCTGTTAGGGAGTTAGATATATGAGTTTTAGGAATTAAGCATATAAGAGAGCTGGATATAGCAGGCTGTATAGGAATGACACACATAAACTCTTGAGCACATTTCAACAAGTCATCTTTGATAATATCTCAAGCATATGTATAAAATATACATGAATAGCCATATGGACCTACTGCACTATTATGATTCAATCCAAACACCACTGATTTTAGTTCATCTATGCCTATTAACTTAAGGACTTTGAAATTATCATTATCATCAATCAGTTTAGGAATCAAATTCAAACTCTCACTCATTGCCTCTCCTGTGATGTACTTATGATCACGAGTTAGCTGATTTTTATAAAATTCATATGCATATTGACCTATTACCTCCCGATTCGTCAGCCAATTATTATCTCCAGTCTTAACTTTGTTAATTCTAAGCCTATCGTTCTTATCTTTCACTGAATTGTGAAAGTACCTAGTGTTAAGGTCTGCACGTTTCAACCATTGCGCCCTAGATCTTTGTTTCCAAAATTCATTTTCTTCTTTTAATCCAAGGGAATGGTTTTTCCTGGCTTCAATTAGATTAGAGATATCTTGCTCATATAAGGTTTGGTCATATATTATTTCTAAGTTTTGGACTTGGGCTTCAACATTTAAGATATTTGAGAAAATATTCCCAAATGTTGTTGTGTTCCATGCCTTTGATGTCATTTTCATCCGTTTCAGTTTGGTTTTGAACCTAACCATTCCCATTTCTTGACACTCTTATTCCCAACTACTTTTGATGACCTCCTCAAGTTCCTCTTTTTCAGTGCACATTTTCTAGAACCTAAAATATTTAGGATTGGTTATTTCCTGTACTTGGGCTCTAGAATTAGTGGAGAGTGATATGAGGGGGATCTATTTATAATATATACTGCTGAGTTAGGATATTTAGTAGTCCATGCTAGGTTAGCTGTAATCCTATCCAGTGGCGAAACCAGGACCTCAAGCTAGGGGAGGGGGGCTGAGAAGGAGTGCAATTTTTTTTGAACGCAGTGGCGGATGACGGCGGCATCGTGGCGGCGTCAAGGCGGCCATGTGATTATTCCTCCATTTCCTACTGGAGCATAGCATGCAACATGTTAGAATTTAGGGTTAGAATTTATTTTGGGTTGGGCCGATTTGGTTCAGCCCAAAATTCCTTATTTTTTTGCCCAGCACCCTACCAAAACGACGTCGTTTTACTAAGGGCAAAACAACGTCGTTTGGTTAAGTTAGCCCAAAAAAAAAAAAAAACGGGACTTCATCTTCTCCAGCTGCACGTCGGTTTCCAGCCTCTGCAAATTTCTCAAGGGGTGGCGGGAAACCATGGATTCCGGTGGCCCTTAGCCCTAATTTTCGGGCCGCCGGATCCTAGGAGTAGCGCCAGCACCCCCTCGCCACCCCCTGGTTCCGCCACTGATCCTATCCAACCTTTTACTGACTCTGTGGTTATGTTTTCTTCCATTTGACCATGTATACTGGTTACTTACTGTGGGTAAATCCAATATTGCATCAGAGTTTAGGTATGTGTCAGAATCAAGGATACTGTTTGGATCAGGGGTTGTTGATCCCTTATATTCAGTTATTGTCCTGATTACATTAAAGTCCCCAAGATATACTGAAGGGACTTATGAATCCTGAGTGGCCAGCTCCAAGGCAGAGAACATCTATGCTCTTAGTTTCCTTGAGTGCTTTTCATAAATGGCTATGATATGGAAAGTATGAAAGTTCAGATGACTAATTGAGAAGTGTATAAAGTCTCTGCTGTTAGTTATGAGACTATGAGTGAAACCATTTCTAAAAAATATCCAGATCCTAGAATCCTGTGATGAGAAACCCTTTTCAAATCCTATGATTCTTCTATATTGGTCCAGTTTATCTACATTTTGTTTGGGTTCAATCATCACAACAATGGATAACTTATGAAAATAGATTAGTTTCTGCAGTCTAATGAGCGAACCAGCAATACCTCTCAAATTCCATGCCAAAATTTTAATATTCATTAGAAACCTGTGATTTAGCTTTTAAGCGAGACATTACCACATTTGGGAATTTGAGGAACTTTCTCAGTTTATCAGGAGGTTTAGGCTCACTTGTGGACATACCTGGTTCCTGAGTTCTAGGATAAACCCGAGTGTGCTCCATTTATTGATCACTTTCCTATGCTCTTAATGTTTGTCCAATGGAGACGCTCTGTTGTGGAGACACCTGAGAGTTAAATTTAGTCAGTAAAGACTTATGAAAGTTTCTAAAGTCTTTAATCAAAAGAGTTTTATGTTTGGTTCTCAGAATTTCTGGGGATGCAGGTTTGTTGTGCAGTTGTAGATCATGCTGTGATTACTCTTTGTTTTCCTATTGAAACCTTCGTCACTCCCGAAGCCTCTGGATTTGGGGGAACTAACTGAGTGCCTTAGTTCCTTTTGTGCTATTTTCCCTGCATCTGTGATAACCCCACTCCGTGATAACCCTTTAATCATTTGTCCTCCCCTGTTTGTCTCAGGTTGCTCAAAATTAATGATTTCCTGAGCATCTTAGAAATTTTCCGCTTCACCTTGAACATGTATGACTATTGGTTCATTAGCATCTTGGAGTTTTTCATCACCTTGAGGTACACCTTGAACATGTTGTGTTTCCTTTATGTTTTGCACTTGGCCTCTCTGTTGAGGGTCAGGGATAGGCCTCCAATGATCCTTTGTTTGAGTAGCTTTCTTCATTCCACATTCAGAAGATTTATGACCAATCTTTAGGCACTTGCAACAGTAGGCCGGACGATCCTTATATCTATAAAACCACCTTTAATAGATCTTTCTCCACTAGTGCTTACTTCAACCTCTGAAAATTGGGACTCCTAGCTACTGAAAGCCTGCTCAGAAGTAGTTTATGTTGGTACATGCCTATACTGAAAGCATGCTTACTTCTTCCAAAATTGGGACTCACATCATTCTCAAGTTTCTCCTTTCTTCTAAACTTGAGTTTTATCCTTCTTTCTCTGTCGGTGGTAGTCCTTCGGGTTTTGCATGAATCCGAGGTAATTTTTATTTGTTAATTATTACTTTCGTTGGTTTTATCCTAGGGAATGATATCCACGACGGGACTCATTCGTTTCAAGGGCAGCGAGTTTTCTCGTGACTCCATCAATTTGTGATTGCTTGAAACTTGATTATTAATTGTAATTTAACCTTTTCAATTGTATGCATGAATAATTAATAAATATTAAATTTTATGCATATGTTAATTGCTCGTGTAATTTTATAATGCATGTATGCTCTATATGCCACAATATGTCGTAGTAATCAACGTGCAAATGCATTTCGTATGCGAATTCTATGTCTAGGCCTAGTTTGAAAGAAATGCTAAACCATCAAATTACGTGCCTATTTTGAAAGAAATATATGTAATATGCTTCATAATTAATTAAAATTTGCATGTTATAATACTCGATTAAATAGATTTTCGAAACTATGCATGCCAAAAATATGTATGTCGATTAAATCTACATGCGAAATTCATGATGCATATGTTAATATGAAGCTTGTTCGACTCTACATCTTTAATTTGAAAATTTTCGATTCGGTAATGTGCATGATCTATGTTAGATCAAATTGCATGCTGCATGCTTTGTAACTTATATGTTCTGCCTCCGAAATTGCATGCATGCTAATTATTTGATGTCTGAGCTGCATGCTATTTAATTTGGCATTTTCAAAATTACATGAAGGAAATCATATATCAATGCATTATTGTCTTAAAACGACATGCTTGCATGTTACTGTACGAGTAAAATTGAAATAACATGCTTTATTTACATATGGAATCACACGCCCGATAATGTTCAAATTATGTTTTGATTTCAGGCGGAAATTTATTTTGAATATATTGTTGGAATTTTTAAGAAATTCATCGGATTTTAATTGTTTACTACGGAACCATATCGAGCTATGACGTTGCTGAAACTATCCCTGGTGGAAGCTCCAAGTCGAAGAAGGTCAAGGCAAAGAAATAATCTAAGTTGGGAGCTAAGGGTGGAGTTTCAAAGAAGTAAAAGTTCATTGGCAAGTGCAACTACTGAAACACCATTGACCACAAGTCCTCTGAATGTAGGAAGCAAAGAATGCCAAGAATGAGGCTAATATGATTGACGATCTTGCATGTGATGTGGATGACATCGATCTGTGTGTTGTGATTTCTGAAGTTAACATGGTGGACTCCAATCCAACGGAATGGTGGATTGGCACTGGTGCTACCAATCACATCTGCTCTATCAAGGAAGTGTTCTCAAACTTCAAGGCAATTGAAGATGGAAAAAACATCTACATGGGCAACTCTGCAACTCCCAAGGTGAAAGGTCATGGCACTGTGGTGCTGAAGATGACGTCTGGGAAGGAATTGACTTTTGAAAAATGTTCTGTACGTGTCAGACATTCGCAAGAACCTTGTGTCCGGTTCTATATTGACTAAGCATGAATTTAGGCTAGTGTGTTGAGCCTGATAAGTTAGTCTTGTCTAAGAAGGTATGTTTGTAGACAAAGGTTATGAGCTAGATGGTATGTTCAAGTTGAACACCATGGTTGTACCTCCTAAGAAAGATGAAATAAATGCTTCTTCTGCTTACATGATTGATTCTTCCAATTTGTGGCATGGTATACTAGGACACGTTAATTATGATTCGATAATAATATTAATTATCATGGAGAACATACCTAACATAAAAATTGATGCAAATAAGTGGGAAACTTGTGTTGAAGCTAAGATTACTCGAACGTCTTTCAAACAAGTTAAGCGAAACACAAAACCTCTTGAGTTGATACATAAAGATATCTATGATCTTAAGTTCATTCAAACAAGAGGAGGCAACAAGTATTTCATCACCTTCATGGATGATTTCATGAAATACTTCTATGTGTACTTGCTGAAAAACAAAGACAGGAAAATTGAGAAATTTGTTCTCTACAAAACGGAAGTTGAAAATCAACATGACAAGAAGATCAAGATTATTAGGAGTGACCATGAAGGTGAATATGTAGAGCCATTTAAGGACCATTGTTCTGAACATGGCATTATTCACAAGATCACTGACTTCTAATCGCCTTAATCGAATGGTGTGGTTGAACGTAAAAATTACACTCTTAAGGAAATGATGAATGCCATTTTGATAATTTATGGGCTACAGTAGAAAATTTGGGGGGAGGCTATTTTCATGGCTAACTATATTGTAAATAAGATACCATGTAAGGATGAGAAGGCGACTCCCCATAAGTTGTGGAAAGGAATGAAGCCGTCCTTTAAGTACTTACGAATGTGGGGGTGCCTTGCAAAGGTGTTGATATCACCCCTTAAGAAGTTAAAGATAGGGCCTAAAATGGTTGATTGTATCTTTATAGGATATGCACATGAGAGTAGTGCTTATCGCTTCCTTGTACACGAATCTCATCATCCCGAGATTCAGAAGAACAAAGTTATGGAATCAAGAAATGAGAATTTCTTTGAAGACGTGTATCCTGCCGAGGAAAGGGTTTGATCGTCAAAAAGAACCATTGAGTCTATTGACGAAGATGTAGGAATTCCTGACGATCTCGAGGATCAAGAGGAAGAGGGAATGAACCTAGACAAAGGAAATAGATTAGGACTGAGAAGTCATTTGATCATGATTATCTAACTTTATGCTTGAAAGTTAGCCACAAACCTATAAAGAAGCTTTGAATTCTTCTGAGGGTCCTATGTGGAAAGAAACAGTTAAGCACAGAATCGACTCGATTCTACAAAATAATACTTGGGAGCTAGTGGACTTATCACCTAGGTGTAAACCACTAGAACTAGAATACAAATGGATCTTTAAAAGGAAGATGAGAGCCAATGGTTCAATTGACAAGTGTAAAGCGATACTTGTAATCAAAGTTTATAGACAAAAGGAAGGTCTTGATTACTTCGATACTCATTCTTGTCACGAGAATGAGCTCCATTAGAATTATACTTGCTATCGTCGTGTTGCGTAAGCTTGAGGTTCATCAAATGGATGTGCAGTTTGCCTTCTTGAATGGATATTTAAAGGAAGAAATCTACATGGAGCAGCGTGAGGGTTTTAGCATTCCAGGTCAAGGAGGAAAGGTCTGCAATGGTATGAGAAGTTTGACCATGCCGTTCTAGCCAATGGTTTCAAAATCAATGAGTGTGATAAGTGCGCCTATGTGAAAGACACGGAAAATGGATATGCAATCCCATGTCTATATGAAGATGACTTGCACATTGTGGTTAGTAATGAAAAGATGATCAAATCTACTAAGGATGTGTTGAATTCTCATTTTGACATGAAGGATATGGGACTGCCAGATGTGATCTCAGGGATAAAGATCATCCAAAGCTCTGATGGTATCACCTTAACCCAGTCACATTATATAGACAAAATCCTTGAGAGATTCAACAAGAATGACTCAGAAGTGGCGATGACTCCAATATATCCTAATTTTCATCTACAAAAGAATAAATTGGAGGCTATTAATCAGGTAGAGTACTCAAGATTCATTGGAAATACAATACACTTAATGGGTTGTACTATACCAGACATTACCTACACTGTAAATAAGTTGAGTAGATACACGAGTAACCCGAGTATGACTCACAGAAGGACGATAACTAGAGTATTGAGATATTTACGTTATACTCGTGATTATGGTTTACATTATATGAGTTATCCAGCTGTAGTTGAAGGATACAATGATGAGAGCTGGATACACGATGTTAAGGATTTGAAATCCACTAGTGGTTATGTATTTACACTAGATGGAGGAATAGTCTCATGGAAATCTTATAAAAATGGTTATTATTCGATCCACGATGGAATCCAAGTTTGTTGCTTTAGACAAAGCATATTCGACGGAGATATAGTTCCATTTTACAACTTCTCTCAACTGGGGTGATCACAATTAAGTATGTAAGATCGAAGGACAACATAGTCGATCCATAGACTATAGGGTTGAATCGAGAGATAGTTGAAACATCATCAAGAGGAATAAGACTAAAGTCCATTAAATGATGGGTTATGTACATGGACACCCAACCTATGTGACTGGAGATCCCAAGATCTAGTTTCAAAAGGACAACTAAACTGCAAAGACCCATCACGATCAATATGGGGGGTGTCATACCTCCTGTCTTATTCCTATGATGAAGAAGTACACTAAATGGAGTTTAAGGATTAAATTACTTTTAATTATTCACGAAATCGAGTGTATGGTACTTGAAAGAGCGTATAGTTTACGAAACTTCTCTTACGCTAAGAATCACCTATGTAAGCGAGAAGTATGGTTACTTAAAAAGGGAATTGTTGGGACGCAATTCCTTAGAAACCTTACAGAACTAAGCATGTACCATGGCCTAATTAATGGACACAATCAAGGAAAGCATAAGGGCTAGGAAAGATGTCGGTGGAAGTACATTGTCGTTCAAACAAGCGATAGGGGAAGTTCAAGGACATCGCGTCTGCTTCCTAACCAGTCTCAAGGGAAAGTTCAAAGGGTGACATCTATTTATCCTATGCAGCAACTATGTTGTAAAAATGAATCTATAACCAAGTCAAACTCTGTGTTTGACGTGATTGTTTTGTGCCACATCAATAACTCTAGGTAAATCTAAGTATAGGTAGAGAAATCCTAAATGTAGGTAAATTTAATGAAGTATTTACTATATTGTCCTTATCACTTGCATTTAGGAGTTTTGGACTCGCATTTAGGAAATGTTTCTAACTACTCCCTCTGTCCCAATTCAACCTGCATACTTTTTGGTCAACTTTCTCATACCATGTTTGACCAACGATAACTTTATTTATGTATAATAATGGTGTATTAAAATT